>APFE030707469.1:0-18478 GCA_000404065.3 Pinus taeda | reverse complement strand
AATAAAGAGTAGGTGATGAAGACCTACTTGAGATCCAACGCTTTAGTTCGTAGGAGAGATGGCACTCGCGTTCCTTTGCCTTGGCCGGTCACGATCCTCCACTATCCACGTGAATGGACACCTGCACACAAAGAGAATAAACACAAACCCAAGCGTGAAATCTAATATATGCAATTATACATCAGTCAGGAAGGATATAATTCAACATCAACCATTACAAGTACAACGAGAATGGAACGATAATGATAGTCATCTATTTATTAATATTCAACAAAGGAGAATACAACCAGCGTCCTTATGTCAAGTCCTCCTTTGGCTGGGTGCTCAGCTACACAAGTCTTGCAAAAGCTTGAAGGGGTGAGGGACAAGCTCTCTCTCTCTTTAGTGAAAAAGTCTCCTTACTTAGGGAAAACCTTATGGATACAAAGAGGGCTTGTTTCAACTCCAACCTTTTGATGTCTTCCTTTCAGCACAAGTATTGCCACAAGAGTCAAAGCTATTAGAACCAGAACTCCAACTAGCTTGCTCAAGCCATGGAGACAAGCTTTTATAGAGGAAAAGGAAGAGATAAGGTCAATCCCCCACAATCATGGATTTGGCTTCATCACTTGGAAACTTCCATGGAATAGTGGCAAACAACTTTCCATCCAAGGAGATTCGAAGCCAAACCATCCTCACTCAACTTGGAATCAGTTTGATGAATGAGGTGGATAGAAACTTCGGAGGTTTGAATGGTTAAGAATTTTGCCCAAACTGGTTGGCACGATTGCGACTCTGAGACAGAGCGCCAATGGCGCACCCTTTCTTTAGGATTTTCCCCATTGGCGTGGGCATAACACAGGGCACCTGCGCTAATGCAAAAAGGGCTATTTTTAGGGGCAATGAGCAGGAGATGTCTTAAGGGCATATGAAGCTCATGTTTAGAGGTAAATAAGGCAAGTGGTTTCAAGTCTTGTCACTTCTCACAAGTCCCAGAATGGGTCCTCCAAGATGTGGGAGAGGGGTAACAGGGACGGTGACAAACGGTGACAAATTACTGTGTAACAGTAAGACCGTGGAATGTAGGGATATGTTGAAGAGGGATTGCTTTCATAGGCGCATTTGCTGCAGAATCCACTATGGGGTATTTTAATGTAGAGGTTTGGGTGTTTGGCTAGTTTTGAGCCATTTGGTCGAATATATGCCAATAACCTTCTGGGATATCTAGGAGCGTATTCCTAGGTTTAGAGGGAATGGCTTTAACAGGAATGGTTTTAATATCACTTCCTCTATCTGGGACAATGAGAGTGCCTAATGTCTCAGGAGATTGAGCTTCTTCAACAATGATTTTTGCAACACTTCCCTTGTCTGGGTTGTTCAATGGCTGAGTTGTCCCAAGAGGAGACCTTGGTTCCTCAGTTTCCCTTGTCTCTCCTCTTCCTTCACAAAGATTACTAAAATTACCTTCTTGCAATAGTTATGGAGTAGAATTTTCGATTTCTTGAAAGTCCCGCTCTTCAGTTTGACTATGCACCTTAGCAAAGGCTACATATGGTGATCCTGTGGCCTGAAGGGAACTAGTAGGCTGTCTAGAAATAACTTTTCTGGGTCCTACTGAAGGCTGAGATTCTGTTTTCTTGAAGATTTCATCTATGAAGGTTGATCGGCCAAGGGTCGCCGGCTCCTTGGCTTTTTCTGGCTTGGGTAAAGGTTTGGAATTCTTTTCTAGCTTTTTCTGCTTAGTCATGCACACAAATCAACGCTAGATTCTACCCAAACAAAGCAGTAGAAAATTTGTAGGAAAGAAGGCAGAGGAGCAGGGCTGTTACATGCTCCACATGTAGGTTCTTACCTTTCGTTTTTAAAAACCCAATTCTTCCCTAGTAGGTTTGTACACTACTCGGAAAAAGAACAAATCGCTACACTCTTTGCCTGGCAACGACACCAAAACTTCGAGCTATAAAAAGCGTCTCTTTCACCTCTAATTACCTCACATTAATATATCAATCCGGGAATGTTTTTTTATTTCAAAGAGTGTCTCAGTATGAGGCTATCATTTGCCAGAGTAATGCTAGTAGTACAATTCTAAAAAATACACGAGTAAACAGATGCTTGTTTACAACTAACTTCTTCAAAAGATTGAACCTCACATTCAAAAAACTAAGCAATTTATCAGTCAAGGGTTCAATAGCAGTAACTCATCCCTTTTTAAACTGATGGAACTAGAGGAAATCAGAGAATAGATCATGGATCTGGGAGCCAGACAGTAGATGTCAATGCTCACTAAAACCTGAGATCATTCTTCACACCAAAATAACAAATGACAGGAAATGAAACGACAGATAAGAAATGGAACAACAATTAAGAAATAGAACATCAAACCTGAAATGGAAGTGCAAACAAGAAACTATAACAACAACTAAGTCTAGCAAGTAGTAACACCTTAGTCTATAAGATCAAATGCACTAATTGTGACCTACAGGAATCAAATGAAAATCCTTCACTCTTAAGGATGGATTGAACAACACACCAAAATGGAACAACACTGATTAATGATGAATTATAGAATAGCGCTTGAAAACCATATATACACATGGCACACATTAATAGTAATCTGATCCAGTTATCAATCTCAGTTAGAAAGAGTACGACTACATTTCAAAATAGAACAGCATTGTTTATAGATCCAACAATTGCAAAGAACATAATTCCTAAGATGAATTCTGTAATGTCAATGAATAAGTGCACAACACAAAGGCTCTATAATTAAGCAGCAACAGTATTCTGTAAATACTGACAGTATTATATCAACACTTAAAAGAACAATGATACATTGCAGAGTCAATACAATAGTTCTGTCTTTAGAAACCTTGATAAATTAAACATAACAGAGCATGTGATGTAAACTACAAAACACATCAGATTACCAAATAATGTCAATTAAGCAAACCACGCATAAACCAAACGTAATAGTAAAGGAGCAAGTGTCCTCCAGGGCCGGGCCCTTAGCCTCCATGGGTACATTGCTTGAAGTTATTCCAGACTCAGAGATGAAATAACAACCAAGCTTGTATTAATGCATAAAGCGAAATTACAATAAATCAGTTCTCAATGAGACTCGATGATCAAAGTTTCAATATTAAGAGAAATTACATAAAACATAATAGACTCAAACCCACCTCAAGCTAACGGTGTTGCCCCTTTTATAATGTTGAAGGCGGAGATGTCTAGGTGCAAAAATAGTTAAAGCAGTGATCCCTCAAGATCAAGGATCCTGAGGGATTCACTGAACTGTTAGTCCTCAGTTATCTCTTTTCTTTCTTGCACCGAGCTGATATCTCCACTTCCTTTCCAGGGCTAATTCTCTTTGATTTATTTTGCCTTGTTTGCATACGATTCCCTGTCAAAGGGACAACAGTTATCCCGTCCTTATCCTTTCCTTTGGAACACCAGTTTCTCGTTTTTCTTTCTTCCTGCATAAGGAAATGACAATTGTCAGTATTTTCGTCTTGCACATTAATCTCATAGGTTTTATTACAATTCCTTATCATTTTCCTAGTTCATGATGCAAAAGGTTTGTAAGTTCTAATGAAAAGATGTTGAAATAATTACCAAAAGCATACCTTCTTTAGTACTCCACACTCTATAAACATTTCAACCAAGCCTAATGTTGTAGAAAATATTCACATTGGAAAATCTTGTTCTCCATCAGAAGTAGATAATTACTGTGCTCTTTTCCACGAATTTAGAGATGTCTTTGCATGGTCTTATGAAGAAGTGCCAGGCATTGACTCAAGCATTGTTGAACATGAGATCAAAATGTATCCTGATGTCAAACTAGTATGACAACGACTTCGACCTATTCATCCAAAGAAATCCACTGCCATTAAATCAAAGGTTGAAAAACTTTTGCATGTTGGATTCATTTTCCCTGTACCTCTCACTGATTGGGTATCAATTATTGTTCCAGTGATGAAAAAACAAGGGACAATTAGAGTGTTCATTGATTATAGGAATGTAAATCAAGGATGTTCGAAGGAAAACTATCCTACACCCTCTATCGACCATATTATTGATGAATGTGCTGGATGTGAAATCTTTTCATTCATGGATGGGTTTTCTAGCTACAATCAAATCAATATCCACCCATAGGACCAATAAAAAATGACATTTTATGTCTATGGAGCACATTCGAATATCGAAAATTACCCTTGAGTTTGAAGAATGTAGGGGGCACATTTTAGAGGGCGATGAATTATGCCTTCCATGACATCAAACACATAGCTCAACCATATCTTGACGATTTGCCTGCTCATCTGCGAAAACAAATTGATCACCCGCAACATCTGAGAGCAATATTTTTGCATTGTCAACACTACAAAATAAGACTCAATCCACACAAATGTGTGTTTTATGTTGGGTCTAGTTGATTGATTGGCTTTGTAGTTTCTAAGGATGGAATTTGACTCGATCGAATAAAGGTTCAGGCAATTCTTGAAATGCCTCCACCTTCAAATTTGTTACAGATCCAGAGACTCCAAGTGAAGGAAAACTTTTTGAGGAGGTTCATTCCAAATTATGCTGAGCTAGCTAAAGGTTATACACGTCTATTGAAGAAAGGGGTACCCTTCCATTGGGATTAGGTTGCGCAAGCCTCCTTTGATGCTCTCAAAGATTCCTTGATAAAAGCATCATTAATGTATGGCCCAAACTATCAAAAGGACTTTTACCTATATCTCGTTGCTGCAGATACAACCATCGGTATGGTTTTTGTGCAAGAAGATAATGGAATTGAACATCCTGTATATTATTTAAATCACAATATTAATGATACAGAAATTAAATATTCATACATTGAAAAGTTAGCTATAGCAGTTGTTCAAGCTGTATAGAGATTTCAACATTATATTCCCCTTCGGAAAACTACTATTATATTTGGTTGTAACCCTATGACATACATCTTGTCACGTCAATGTTGGGGGTAAAATACTCTAAATGGATAGTCATTTTGCAGGAGTTTGATTTAGAATTCATCAAATCTAAATCAAAGAAATCTCTCATCTTTGTAGAGCTAATTTGCGACCTTCCCTTGTCCTCCAATGATTTAACATCAGAAGCATCAATATTGGATGAGTCTCTATTTCTGATTTCATCAAGTGATCCATGGTATGGGGATATACTGATCTATCTCCAGACCCAAGATTTTAGGCCCCACATCTCTCGCTCTGAAAAGTGATGTACTCAATACCAAGCCAAAGATTATTTGATCGTTGGTGATACACTTTATAGTCATGGTTACGAAATGATTTTACGAAGGTGCCTTACGCATGAGGAGGCCGAGAAAGCTTTGAATGAATGCCATTCAGATGCTTGTGGGGGGAATTTATCTGGTTATGCAACTGCAAAAAAAATCCTATGAGCTAGTTACTTCTGGCCAACTATATTCAAAGTTTGCATACTTGTTGTCAATAAGTTTCATGCTTGTTAGATTTTTTATCGTAAAACAAGATTACCAGTTGCACCACTGCATTCAGTCATTGTTGTTGGCCCATTCGCAAAATGGGGCATTGATTTCATGATATGTAAACCCACCTCCATCGAGGGGCATGGGTATATTATAGTCAATGTCGACTACTTTACCAAATGGGCTGAGGCGATGCCTACATTGAAAAACAATGGTGAAACAGTTGCTCTTTTTTTTTTTTTTTTTTTCATGCAGTTTCTAGATTCGGTGTGCCACAAGTGATAGTTACAAATCATGGGTCACATTTTCGCAATCACATGATGATCGAGTTAACTACCAAGTTAGTACTGTCTCATGACAGTTCTACTCCATATTATCTGTAGGCTAACGGATAAGTTTAGACAATCAGCAAGGTCCTTAAGCACATGCTGTAAAGAATGATTGGAGTCCATAAGAGGAATTGGAATTTAATCATGTACTTAGCTTTGTGGGCATACTGGATCTCGGTGAGAAATGCAACCAGATTTTCACCTTTTTAGTTGGTGTATGGTTTGGAAGCAGTCTTACCAATTCAATGTAAAATCTCATCCCTCAAGCTCGCAATTGACCTGCTACCCGACACTTCTGAAGAAGAAGCTCGTTTCTTGGAATTAATCCATCTGGATGAAACTTGTCATGATGCCACATTGGCTAACAAAGCACATAAGAAACACATCAAGGCACAATATAAAAAAGAATGTTAAGCCTCGTGTCTTCTCAGAAGGTGACCCGATCTTGCTTTACTATCAAGATTCTGACAAATTAGGAGCAGGGAAATTTGAACCACTATGGATGGGCCTTTATATTGTTAAATGTGTGTTGACAAAAGGAGCCTACGAGTTAGTTGATTATGATGGGATTCAATTGTCGCAACCCCGAAATGGGTTGTATCTCAAACGTTACTATGCTTGATTGAGTGTAGTAAATCTTACTGTACATATGCCCTCATTGCATTTTTGTGTGTTAGTTTTTTCTTTTAGAGTTTCAATTTGGTTAGGTAATCCAATTCACATTTTTTGTAGATGTCAAACTTTTCGGAACCATTTTTTGGGTATGCCGACGGAGCTAATCATAGTACGAAGAACTTATCTTCTGTAGCCTGGGCCATCTTCACTCCAAGCGGTGAGTTAGTGAGTTTCAGAAGGATATGTATTGGTCGAACGACAAAAAACATCTCTGAGTATAGCGCATTGATTGAACTCCTCTCTAATGCCATTTCACATGGCATACACCGAATCATTATTAAGCTAGATTCACAACTTGTTATTCTATAGCTTACTGGCATTTATTCCGTCCGAAACCCAGCTATTCAACGCATGTTCCTAAGAGTTAGAATTTTGGAAAGACATTTTGATTTCATTCAATATCAACATATTTCTAGAAATTTAAGCACATTGACTAAATCTTTAGCAAACTATGTGTTAAATAGACATTTGTAACATATGTAAAGAAAGCATTTCACATCATCATTTGCATAGGATTTCATCACTTAACCACAATAAAATTCTGAAAGTCAAATAGATATCTGTTTATAATTTTTCACAAATATTTTGTGTCCAAGACAAAATTGGTCATCTAACCCCAGAAAATCAGAAATGAATGAAGAAAACATCCTAGACTAGTGATGTTGATGATAACATGTCATTTCCTAAGGTATCATGCACAGGAGCCTCGTCCAACAACTCAGCGCACCAGTGGTATGGTATTGTAGCCTCATGGGTAAATCATCAATCCAGACATCTGGAATGTTGAGAGTTAAGCTCTCCACATGATCCTGCAACTGAGCCAAGGTCTCTGCTATGTCCAAATCTCTAAGGAATGCCCTTCCGACAACTCCCTCCACTGGAGCATCTGCTTCTCGTGGGTGTTCCACAGGTCGAACTGGTTCAATATCTGCATACACATATGAGTTTATTTAGTCTTGGTAACAGTAAAAAAAAATGGAAAATTCAAAAAGAAAAGTGTGGTCAAAACAATTTACCGATAACGCTCCACTACTCCCCGGCTGGTAATGCTAAATCTGGATCGCCTCGGAAATCCATCCCCACATATAGATATTCTGCAAAAGCTATCTCTTGATGGTGAAACCACTCAAAGAAGGCAGATGAAAATGAGATCTGTGACTAGCCAACATGCCTAGGCATAAGGTCCACCCATTGCTGCATCCGTGGTTCTCTCGGTCCAGGCACTCATAGAGAAATGTTCCGTGGTTGCATGAGCAGGATTCTTTCCACAGCAAAGGAAATTAAAATGGACCCATAACCAAAATTTTTGGTCTTTCTAGCCTTCACTTTGGACAGTTGATCTTTCATAAGTGAAAGAACTACCTCACACCAGTTGAATACCTTCGGTTCTAGGCATTCCAAGGCATACTACATGTAAGATCTGTTTGCTAAATGTAAAGCTGCACTGCCAGCCAATTTAGCAAGGGTAAAGAGGATAGTCCTCAAAGGTCAATCAATAACATCTCAGATATAATCTTTCCATCTCTGCTAGGTTGGGATCCTTCCCGATAGAACTGACGAATATAATCTCTCACCGATTCCCCTCCTCGGGAGAGTCCTGATAATGAAAGTGGGACACTCTGCCTCGATAAACCCGTCAGGAAATAAATATTATCAATGGTGATAGGAATAGATTTACCCTTGATCTGAGCACGTTGTCAATAGGATCCCAAGCATGAACAAGATACTGCAGCAAATCCATCTGTTGTCTCATGCTAGACAAGCAGAAAAACTTTACCAAACCACAGTTCCTTAATGCATTCACTATGCCCTAGTCATTTAAGGAAACCATGTCCTGCTCTTTGTGCTCTCGTTCTCACCATATAACGACCATTTTGATCAAATGAATATCTAAAATACAAACATTAGATAAGTTAGGATCCAACTTGGGCAAAAATCAGTTCAAAATTTGATGAAAAATAATTGTTCAAACTTGGTTTTCTTCGCCCATCACACTTAGCCCTTGAGGACAGTGTTATGCATAGCAAGTTACATGTTATTATCCTAGTATGCATCACACTTTCAATAGGGGAAGGGTGCGATGGTTGAAAAATGCATTTTTAAACCTTAGAGGCCTAGAAAGCTGAGAAAAGTTGCCCAAAATTGAAAAATAGTGGAATAGAATTGAAGAGCATAAGGATAGCTGCTACCTAGTCCTGATGGCATAGGAAATGATCCACAGAATCTCTTGTAATCAACTGGTGAAATTTGGGGGGGGAAATCGCTTTCGAGCTCCAGAATCCAATGTTAGAAATGAAATGATAAAACTAGTTTTTATGTTTACTTTTTCATGTACATCAAGTAAATGTTGATTTTATTCATTTTTTCATCCATAAATATGTATATTTAATCATTTTGATGGAGTTTTGAGTAGGATGAGCAACTAAGAACAGAATTTAATATGCGGATGTTAAATTGTGCATCTTTGATCACCAAGCAAATTTTTTATTTTCTTTTCAAGCTTTGATTTAAAAATGAAAGAAAACTTTAGAGTCCTCTTTAAACTCTTTTCAAACTCTTTAAATAAGAAAATATAGTCGAGCGCTTGTCTCTTCGCGCTTGTTAAAGTATTGGAAATGACATCCCTCTTGTGTCATTTTATCCTTTTTTGGACTTGGGGGATTATTTTATGAAAAAGAACTTATGGAGTTTTCTTTTCATCTCTTTTAATATTCTCTAAACATGAAAAGGATTGAGTTATCCTTGTCGTTAAACTCATTAAAATAATAGTGACAAACTTGTCCATCTAGACAAGACCAAGTTTCACTGTTGCTAGACTCGTTAAAACATCAAATAACAATGGGTTTGTCTGAAGGGTGAATTGTAGAACAAGCATATGTTATCCTCCTCAAGCTTGATAAAAAATAAAGAGATACTAGTCAACAATGACTGCGGAAAATGGGAAAAAATCTTGAAAATTTATGGTAGCAAGTCGCTCTTGAATATGACACTTTCACTTCATCTCCGTGTTTGAGTTGGGTTGGGTTATTCCGTTTGCTAGTCATCATTCCATTGGTCTATCACACCATCCATATTTTTGGGTTAACGCTACCAATTCATCTCAGTGTCACTGATATGCTCAAGAGAAGTCATCCAATTAAAGTCTCATCTGTTGCAATAACACAAACCTTCATTTTCATGACCGCCATTCCTAAACCTTGTGTCGTTAGTTCGTTTTCATCTCCAAAAATCATTTACTCCGCTTCGTTTCGTAGATATGGGATACATCAAGGCCCTCATACGACGAGTCACTTCTTGTCAACAATAGCTCATTATCCAAGAAGTTGACTTAGAAACACCCTTTCAGTTCTTTGAAGCTTGCATACATCAATGGCAAGTTTCTCTGTTCCAGCGACAGGTTGACATCAATGGCCTTCGACCAAAAGATTTTGCGTGGTGTTCGACATTGAACCATTTTTTCACACCACATGAAATGTACTGTTTTTTTGCGGATCATCTTCATTATCGGTGATCCCTCTCACATCTATTAACGTCTTATATCATTGGCTGGTAATCAGATGATGTCTCTCCATGTTCGACCCTAGAACATCTTTTCGCATGGTTTGACTTGTACATTGAGTGAGGATTGAATGAGTTTGAAGACCCAGGATCTAGTTTCATCCATCCTAGCTGCGATATATTCAGGAGTACAAAAGCATCAAATGTACACAGGCTTTACACAGATGGTCATTCTAATCATGGATTACAAGTCTATATCTACAGACGACTGTCTGATCTATGTACATGTAATGAAAGTTTATAAAGATGAGCATAGGGATGCCTCCCTCAGCTAGTTCATGAAAAAATCATATTATCATGATGTATTGTATTGTAATTGATGTAGGTCACCTTCTAGTTCGAAATTTCTGATCCTCATGATAAAGCATTCCACCCGACATGAACATTTACAACCTCATGCTTTAGGGGGCTGTTATAGACATATTTGGGCACATCAACCCCAACTCACATGTCGATGTATTAGGGTTCATGAATCCATCAAATAGTTTTTTTATGCCCTAAAGGAAATAAGTCATCTGAATTCCTCATTCCCCAAAAGTTCCATCTCAAAAATCATCTAGAAAGTGCCTAAAATGAATCATTGCTCAAAGCCCTATGTTAGGGTGCTATGCATAGTGTTATCACGCAGATTTTCCTAGAAGTTGTAAGAAGAGGAAAGGGGTTCGAGGTAACCACAAACCAACTTTTAGATACATAATCTAGCCAATCTATATCCAGAGAGGGCTCTCTCTTTAAGGTTTAGCTTTGTTTTGGAAGATATTAGGCTATTTATGAAAGCTTTGGTATTTTGGTTGAGTTTGGTGAAATTCAATAGCAGAGGGGCATAACTGAGTAGTTTAAGCCATTGGGCTAATGGAGTTGAAAGAAATGGCTCAACTGGATTTTGTTTCTCAGTAAAGGATGGCTTCACAACGCAATATAGCTAAAACAAGGATCAAATGACAACTTGATAGGGTGGGATGGACTTAAAAGAGATGAAAGGCAATTAAGAATCCTTCAATATGATTTAAGAGAAAAGAAAATGAATGATCACCAGTAAAGAGAAACTAAGAATTCTTTAATAAATGATAAAAATGATTAAACCAAGAAATGGGAGCAATTAAGATTTCACTATTTATGCTAGTTTAGAGGAAAACATCAAGAATATAAACGATTGAAAACAGATTGCACTGAAGCACTTTTTGAGTTAAGTTTTTTGTTTAAGTATTCAGATATGAAACATAATTGATATAATAAACAAGAACACAATACCACATGAGTTATAAATACTTATTTGTCCAATGTATAGCACATGAATCCTGTGAAAATTCTTTTGTATTAATTCTTCATCCAGCCAGCCATGAATGATTTGTCCAACAACACTTTATTCCAAAATAATCAGTTTTACAACAATGTCTAAGAATCCACCCTCAATAATTCGAATGAGGGTGTATTTATACAAAATACTTTACAATGAAATATCTCATAACAAAGTGAGATATAATATGATATGAATAATCACATTTTACAAGAAAATAGCTCCAGATGACTTCGTTGATAATAGAAGAGGCAAACGAATGGTTTGCTGTCCCTATTCTTGAGAGTGTGCTGGAGTTAGGCCCTATGATTTGGCCTCTTGCTGTCCTTGGTGTAATTTTGTGCTAGCTGCTCTATTTTTATCTTCCTACTGATACACTTTACCTGCATCTGATACTCTTTACCTGTTTGATCGTTGTTCATCCTCTTTACCCTCATTGACTGTAGTAAAAATCAAAATTTACCTTTTACCAAGGATAAATTACAAAATTTCAAGCATTTCTTCCCACCATTTTTGCAGTGGTATTCTAGGTTTTTGAAGCTTTCTGAGAGTTTCATCTATTTCTGTATACCTGAAGAATGTAGGATGAATTGGAAACAAGTGCTTTAGTTCATGCTCGACATAGAACAAGTTCTCTAGGCTATCATAGAGAACTTTGCCCGTTGGGAGTGATTTTATTCCTGATACACTTGTTGATGAACTTGCTTGATTTCCTGCATATTGATTCAATTTATCCACATAGTCTTTATACCTCATTAATTTGTCATTAATCACTAAAGGACTAGGTAGCCCTTTACTCTGCAAAATGGCAAATTCCTCCATAAAAGCATTAATCTCTGCTTGCATGTCATGACATCTTCTTTCTAAATTTTACATCAAATTTCTTTTGGTTAATACCCTTTCGATTTCTAAAATGGTCCCTGTTCTGTCTTCAATGCCAAGTTGTTCAAGCTGGTACTTATTCTTAGTATTCAAAATATTTATGAGCATGTTGGCTTCCTCAGGCATTCTTCCTAATTCTACTCTTGTCCTTTGGATTTCTTCTTGGGCTTTCTTTACTAAATCAATTTGCTCAAAAATTATATGAATAGATGGCCAAACATCATTTATTGACTGAGTGATTTCGGCCCAAAGAATTTTCTTAATTTCTGCCAGAGGCTTGTCAAATGCAAGGTTCTTTTCTGATGATTTCACTTTTTTTTCAAATCCTTTAATCTCTGATCTAAAAATGGAATGTACTTGTTTAAGGGTGCAAGGTATCCATTTTCCATAATTTCAAATGTGAGTTATACACTCCAAGTGACCTCTAAAAAGATGAAAACTTCTTATTTCTTATACAAAGATAGACTGTAGGGGAATTCATTGGACATGTCACCTCTAAAGAGAGGATGAGTTCCAGAGGCTACCTGGCCCTCTACAGGCTTTTCCTAAAGAAATAACAAAGTAAACACTTAGAAGTCTTTGAAATACACATACTTGAAGTTTGATGTCTTGCGGAATAAGACAAATAACTTTCTACAGTTGAATAGGTGATTATGTGTGTATGTAAGTTATGTATATCTATTGTTTAACACTTTATATCAATTTTTTTTAGCATATCATCTTCAGCAAATAAAGACATCAAAATGATAAAGCAGTTCACCCCTTCTGGGCTACATCTACTGGACCAGCCTCTCAAACTAGGCTTGTCCTCTTGTATTAAAAATTCTACAAAGGATAATACAAGAATATTAGTGTCTCGAAAGACAGATATGATTGTAAATACAGAATCAAAAGATAGGAATTAGCTAAACATGCTCTTTCCCAAGCACTAAACAATGAAATTGTACCTCATACAATACTTTCCCCAATTGGCCCTAGTGGCCCTTTAGACTTGCATGGAGAATTTCGAGGTGAAGATGACCTCAACTGGTTCTGAAACCTCTGCCATTAGACTCAGAAGGTTGAAAATAGTAGACATAGGCTTTTGAATCACCAAAAATGGATGAACATAACCCCAAAACAGCTCAAGCACTGAAATGGCCCTAGTGGCCCTGAAAGCTTCCCCGAAGATAAACAGTGAGAAGAATGCCTCAATAGGCAAAAAAAGCAATAGAAATGGATTCAGAATGCTAAATTCCTTCAGAATGGACCTTCGTTCCACATTCAATGGCTGCATAATTCCCAATGCTCCCAAACTGATTTGGCTCTAGTGGCTCCTGGAACTTCCATGAAGCAAAATCACCTGCAAATGACCTCAGATGGCTATGAAACCTGTGCCATTGGCTTCAGAAGGTCAAAGAGACCCAAAATCAAAAAAAAAAAAATTGTCCAGAAAGGACTTTCCTAGCCAAAGTTATGTCTCATTAAAGTTTATCCAGTCTGCCCTAGAAAAACTCCAGATAAAACTGGCTAACTGCCAGATAACCCCGACAAATAGGCAAATTCCGCCATTTTTGGAACGCTCTGCAAAAAATCTGCCACTATAATTGACCTGACTGTTGGATTAACAGTTGGGGTTTTAATGTGCATGTGACTAAGTTAACGTAACTGGCTGTTCCGCTTGGATTCCGTGCCAGAACATGCAGATTGACAAGCATAGTAATTGTTTGTTAACTCCAGACTTGCGGAATGTGACCACGTTTAACATAGAAAGCGGTGACCGTTATGTTTAGCACTGGCAGTTTAGGGAGGAACCCATGGTTCCGGGCATGAGGACACATGATAAGGGGGTTGGCCCTTAGGGGCTGGCCCCCTTGGTGCCCCGGCCAGTTCCATTTCAAACCTTATATTGAATTCCTTCCACCATACCAATAAGTCCGATACCATTGGTGTTTTGGTAAAGCGTTGTAATTCCGTTTGAGTGATCATGGGTTCGATTCACAACCAGACCAAAATTTTAACCATATGCGCCCATAAATGCTGATGCCACCTTAGGCCACGTGGCAGCCTCTGGGCTTGCCATGTGGTAGCTTGCCATTCGCTGCCCCAAAAAGAATATTCTTTGAAATATTCCAAGGAATATTCTATGGAATATTTTTATTTTAATTTTTTTTGAAAAAAATAAAAAGTTAAGTCATTGGGCGATTTTTTTTTTGGCATAACTTCTGCATACGGAGACTGTTTTTCGAACCATTTATGGTGCCGGAATCAAGAGGACGAGATCTATCCAGTCGTTCAGGTTCGAGCCAATTCTGAGCACTTTCATTTTTGACCATTTTATGACACTTGGTCCTGAGCTCCTGATCAATCTCTCTTGTCTTTTCTAAAACATTTGTTTTTGAGAGATCATACCTTTGCTCTAAGTTGGCAAACTGCTCTTTCACATTATTTAGCTCTGAAACTTGTAGTTTCATGTCCTCCATTGACCTTATTAGTTCTTCTGTGCTCAAATTGGCAGTGTTGCCTTGTGCTAGTCCTGTTGTTGCTGTACCTGTGACCACCTTTGCTGTGGCTGCTGGGATGTTTGGTGCTAGTGTTGTCCCAAGTGTAGAAGGGATTGTTGTTGAGATTACTGGTATCACATTGGGAGGTTGAGAGGTTGACTCTCCCTGTTTGTCCTTCAATGCCTTTTCTAGTTCTTGCTCAGTCTCATTCAGTCGTTCATTAAGTTTTAAGAGTAAATCCATCAGCTCTTCTTCAGATTTTTGCTTTATGATCTCAGCAGTCTGTGGATGCCTTGAAGGAGGCAGCTTTAGCTACTTCCCCAAGGTAGCAATATTTTTATCTTTCTTTTTGATTAAGGCTTCTGTAGCCTTCACATCCTTGGGATCATGTCCCAATCCAATAATTATTTCTTCTAAAGACTTTATTCTGTTATCTTTAGCTTGGGAGGAGGCTTTATCCAAGTGTAGTTGGGGAGTTGTGTTATCCAAAGAATTCTGCAACCTTTGGGCCATCATAGCCTTATCAGTCAAGGTTGAATAAATCATTTCTCCAGTTTGTTTATGCAATTCGATCTGATCCAAAGGATGAATATCCTTCTCTATGACATCAAAATTTGTTATGAGATAATCTACTATTGATTGAGGTTGTTGCACTTTAGGATTGAAGTAGCTCATTATCATTTTTCCCTCTTTGATGTCACAGGCTATGTAGTGTCCTGTCTAGGGTGCTAGACTAGGCTATATTTATTATCGACCAGGATGCGTAGACTTAGAGGCATGCGTCTAAAGTATATAGACATAAAGGATTATTAGCTAAGTGGTTCTGATGGTAGGTCACAGGACTTCTTTACAGAAGATTGAGGTATGTTACCTATCACCCAAACACTTAGGTCACTCAGTTAATCTACCTAATTACAACACTGTCATTCAATTCGTTTACCAAATTAAAACACTGTGTATCACTGCAAACCAAGATTTCAATCTCCTTACAGAGACACTATGCATAAGACCCCTATTCAACAAATACTCAACATTCACTAATATTCATGCAAGATAAAAACATACAGAAATCATAAGCATACTTTGAAATGATAACAGAGTTCATGACATTGCTTTAAAAGACAACAAAGGATCGAATCCCTTACAGGATACGATTCACGATCTCAGTGATGAACTATTCAAGCACTATCATAAACATAAACCATACGCATTCTATTGAAATCAACAACCAATTCTAATTACTGTGCATATCATTTAATACCCTAAGTTGCGAATAAAAAGGAAATGACAGTATACCAAGTTAACGCAGGGCCCGTCCGCGTTCCAAAGGTATACTGGACTGTGATCAACCGATTATCAAATCAACGCAACAAGGAAAAGATCGTGACTGCAACTATGTCTTTGATATTAAGTTCAAACTCTGTTTTCAAACGATACAACGATAACCAACTACTGACTACTCAGAACTATGTTTACATATGTTTTTACAACCCTTACATTTCGAAAACGAATGTACATTCATGATGTGGTTGTTGCCTCTTTTATCATGTCGTGATTTTTAAAATGTTTCTATCCTAAACTGATTTCAAAAAGGAACAAAACTAAATCAATTTAGAATGCTTTGTTGTTGCTGCCTTTGTCGCCAACATGTTATACTTTGACCTTCGTTGACCGCGCATGTAGGAGGGTCGATTTTGCTGTAGGATAGGTATTCGTCCATGCTTGGACATTCTACTTTTCATCCCTACCCTTCGCTCTAGCCTAGCTGTCATGCCACATGTCAAACAATGAACCAATTACAGGATGTTGGAACTTCCTGTAGCCATTTTACCAAAAATTCCTAATTCGTTAACATAAAACTCCTAAATCAATTTCAATGCATTTTAATAACTATAGGACTATTAACTAATCAATTTTCAAGGGATCTGAGAGATTTATGATGGAAAGAGGTAGGAAAATGATATGTTTTAGGAGGAAAAAGGAGGTCATGGAATGGTACCAACATCTCTCCCCGACTTAATGAATTAGCATGTCCTCATGCTAACCCCGAAGTGCTTCCCTTGAAATCTGTCCCTGCCTGTACCTCTGCTGCCTTTAGCAATGTGTCCACATTCTTTTTCACCTGGGCATCTTTCTGACCATGGAGATCCTGCTTTAATATTTTGTATTTTTCTTTGAGGGTCTTCTTCTGATTATACCACTTAGTGGCCCAATTACAAATATCCGTTTGCTCAGCCTCTAGTTCATTGATTCGCTCCCTTAACTTTTCATTCTTCTTTTGAGTCTCTTTACTCTGCGCTCGGAGCATTTCATTTTCTTTCTTGATAACTTTTTCTAGCATATTAGCATCCATGAGTTCTTCCTTTAATTTCTCAATTTGTTTCTCCAGTTTCTTCTGTTTCTTAATGGGAGGTGGTGAACCTTTTTCTTGCCTGTTATTGCTTTCAATCTCTATATCAGCTCCTGGTCCTGGTGGTGAGTGGTCACTACTCTCAATATCCATTGGTATAGGTGCATTGGATTCAAGCTGGTCTTCTTGGAACTGAGCTTTTGGTGCTCTCGTTCTTCTTGAATAAGTGGTGAAAATTTTATCTTGCTCTGCCTTCTTAGCATCTTCTTTTCTCATTTTCCTAGTCCTTATGCTGATCACAGGTGGAGGTACCTTGCTTGCTTTGGATACTGGGATCTCTTCATCGATATCCTTCATGAATCTTGAGTTCTCCTGCAGTTCTTCTTTGTCTTCTTCATCTTTAATTTGGTTAGCAGCTAAGAACTCCTTCCACATTTTCCCTCTTCTCTGCAATTCATTCTCAATAAGAATTTTAATTAAGCCAAAGTGATATAGGCTCTTGTCTTCATTTCCCTTATGCTTTTGGATGGTCTTCGACATCTTAGTTAGGCTTTGTAATATAAAATATGGTAGACTAATAACACACTGCATTTTCAAGTGTAGCAGTAATTTAATATGGTATAGATAGACAATACTGTAACGGCCTTTGCAGGTTACGAATTTTTGGAGGATATAGACCATCTCATCCCAGGGATGCATCAACCAACTCCTTGGGACGCCTTTCTTCCAGTTAACTGATGAGACTCTGGATCTAGACATAAATTGAGTCCATGACTTCTCTTTAAATTGCTTTGTCTTAAAGTACTTCTCCCCTTCTGGGCTGATCCCTATTGACTGGGCTATGGTGTCTTCTGAAACCTTGAATGAGAAGTTACCTATCAGGGCTTTCTCTCCATTGAATGTGAAAGCGAATTGTTTGGTAACCTCTTCATTACTTCCATGAAATTTCTCTAAAAAGGGAAACCAATATATCTCTCTGAGAATTGAAATGCAATCTTCATGATATTGAGAACTGACGAACATGCTCGGCTCGACCCTATTGGTCATTTTGGCAGAGGGTCGTGCTCTAACTCTTCTCTGTTTATGTTTTGCAATTTCAAAAAAGAAATTTCAATTTGTTACCTGGTGGTGTCGCTCCCTTAATATCTAGTATGATGCTCGGTTGACTTTCTTGTGACTTTGGTGGGAGTCGAAACCGAATGGTTATATTTCCCTCTTGTGGCGCTCACTGCTTTCAATCCTTACTGTGGAAGTCACGGGAGTTAAATGCCAGCGTGAAATAACTGAGAATGATGGTGAAATAACGAACTACACTTACTTCATAGCGTATTCATCTTTGGGAACAGAGGAATGGCTGTACCGCTTGTATAGATGCCATCATACGAGCGCTGGAAGCGTATATGCAATACTGGGGTATGATTTCAGGGAGTCCTCTGAATCATTTAGCTACATCGGGTGGTG
>APFE030707466.1:0-13101 GCA_000404065.3 Pinus taeda | reverse complement strand
TTTTTGCCTATCTCATGAATGAATCTTCTAGAAGAGATAAAAAGTGTCAAAACATCATAAAATTACATCATTTACATCAAGGAGGATCAAAATTCACTCCAAAAAGTCAAACCTAGTCAAAACTGCGTTTTGCTGAGCTGTAGGCACCATTTCTGTGAAAATTTCCCAAGAGGTCGCGCACTGATTCTCAAGAGGTCGCGCACATTTGGAGCAGCTTTTGAGGCACTTCCAGGTGTCCAAATGAGGCAAGAGTAGGCTTGTTGGAAAGGTCTGGATGTCTACTTTCCAACCCAAGTAGAATTTCTGAATTTGGTGTCCATTTGCCCCTCCAAAATGGCAATCTCCCAAGACTGCTTCCTGTGTGTCAAAAAGGTGGTAGAAAGTCATTTTTTGCTTGTTTTTTGACCTTCTGGAGGCTCAAAACTTGGTGAAATTTCTTGATCTTCACTGAGCAAGTGTATCTTTGCATGACAAATCCAAAAATGTAAACGTTTCCTGAAATGGACCTCCCAATCTAAAGGGTCGCGCACGGTGCGCGACCTCTTGGGAGCAAAAACCTGTTTTTTGACCAAAAAATTCATAAATGACCAAAAATGCTTAAATTTTTTTGAAATTTGTGCTGGGTTGAGTCATTTAGCACTATGCTCCTTCAAGGAAGCCTCAGCCAAGATATGGAGGGGATCGGGCCTTTTCCTTCATTTGAGTGCCTTGGCCACCTAGCAACTTTGATATTTTCAAGCAAAAGCACATGGAGTCTTTACTTGCAAATGAAGGCTTTGAAAACATGATCATGATCTTCTTCAAGCTTTAGCAAACCATAATTTATATGATTGAAGGCCTACCTGACAAACTTGAGGAGATTTAGGGTCTTCTTGAAGTTTATAATCAATTACTGTAGGTGAGCTCCTGAAAGGTCGCGTGTAGGACTGAGAGGTCGCGCACTCCCAAGAGGTCGCGCCCTTGTATTTTTCTAACTGCTGGAACCCCCTGGAGAGGTCGTATCCACCCAAGAGGTCGCGCGCTTTTACAGGAGGCTTTTGGAGGCCTTCCCGGTGTCAGAATTGGGTTTAGGATAGCTCGTTGGAAAGTTCTTTGAGTATACTTTCCAACCCAACTGGAATTTTTCAATTTGAAGTTCATGTGCCCTGTCAAAAATCAAATCTCCCAAGACTGGTCAAAAAGTGCCAAATGAGGCTGCCTCAAGGAAGAGTGTTGTTGCAGTCAATTTTTGAATGCCTTCCTCAACCCCAAATTGAGCTCATGATAGCTCATTGGAAAGCTCTTTGTGTCTAGTTATCATTTTACCCATCAAGCAAATCATTTGGCCAACCAATCTAGGAGAAAACTTGATTTTTCCAAGGTCACTTCAGAGGTGTCTTTGATTCTCCTGAGGCAACGGTATTATTGACATTTCTCTCAAACCATGACACCTGTGCAAAAAGTGAAGGAGGCGTTTCTTATTTGGCATGTTGTGGACAAAAACCTCTCTCAGTTTCCCAAAATTCATCGTTGATTTCTCTAAAACATCTTTTGAGTGAAACTTATCTCGATGTGTGAAACAAGGAATTTTGCCGAAATGAAGCGAAATGAAGGGGATAAGGGGCTTCTAAATTCTTGGGGAAATTTTTGGAAGTAGGGAGGGATGTTAGGAAGCAGGGGAAAGTGGAATCTCAGAGATTGAGTGAGGGGAAGGGGTCCAAAAGGGTAAAACACAGGCCCAACCTAGAAAATTGCTAGGTTGTAGCTAGAAACTAGGGTTTGTGCGAAAATGAGGACTTTTGGGGATCTCAGTGATGGGAAGTGTTTGATAAGGTATATTAAAGATAGAGGAAGGTGTATGAACATCTGGATATAATTTTTACTAATTATTTGACCATCCAAGAGAAATTAGCTTTCAAAACCCTAGGAGAGGGAAATGACCTTGCGTAGGTGCCACTGAAGCATGAACAAGGTGTAAAATGACTCATTAGACACTGAGATGATAATGAAAACCCTATGAATGATGATAGACTCAGCTGAATAGTGACATAGATTGGCATTTGGGCAACTTTGAAAAGAGTGAGAGCAAACCCCTAGACCTAATGCCTAGTAACCAAATTTTGCTTGAAGACTCACTGAAATGACAAAATTTGACCTTGACACTTCACAATCACTTTGTAAGAGCATATTTGATCACTGGAGGAAAGCTGGAAAGACTGACACTAACACATTGAAACAAGAGTAGGAGTAGCTTCGGTCTTAGATGTGATCCAGGTCCGGGTGTGAAGAAGGACCCTTCTAAGACCTTTTACTTTCGTGATGTTTTAAAATTGATTTTTAAAAGAACATTAATGAATACATCTGCATGCGGAAAGAAGAGAAACATAACAATCATCAACACATGAAAACATAAGCATTGATAACGGAGTTCATCCAGGAGGGACTACGTCTCTGAGCCCCATGTCAAGATGGTGTAGGCCGCTGCATTAAGTGTTGTCAATAAAAGTAATGTACACAAGATATGATGTCGTGATCATTCAAGGAAAAATTCCCTCACGCAGGAGTGGCTCTAAGAGATGTTCCACAACTAGAACTCTCGATCAAAAGACTCCTATCAGTATGATACAAAAACATGCATGGTGAGCATCCCGCCAACATGGCACAAAAGGGATGTCAATACAAAACACATGCATGATGACAGCAAGAGTAGCCCAGCAACATACAACAAAACCAAGGGCCATCTGAAGAAGTGGAGGTCTCACTGCTAAAGTTGCTCAGGCCATCGATCTCAAGGAGATGATCGTATGAAGATGGCTACTTGCACAAGAAAGTGGACGTCTCAAACATAGCTATCAAAAATGCTGAAGCTTGCTGAATATCGATTTCACAGCATCGATTGCAAGAAGAAGAATCAATCAAAGAAGAATCAATCAAAGAAGAATTGATCAAAGAAGAATAACTGCTCTGGACTTCTCGCTTTGCATCTCTATGGCTATCTGGCCCTATAGCGCTCTCGCTTATCACTGCAGCTCCACGATCTGCCAGAATTTCAAGCGTTGTTACTCTATGGCTATTTGCATTCTGGATTGATCAAGCTATGTTTCTTTATGGGTTTCAAGCACAGCGCTGGCTTTCTAGCCCTCTCTGGCACTCAGGCTCTCAGGCCTCTTCCTTGCAGCCTTTCCACGCAGCCTCTCGGACTTTCTGTCATACTGCTCTCGCCCACTGTTACCCAGCCTTTCCGCGCTCCCCCTTGGCTCTTTGTCACCATCGTGTGTTATAACACGCTTGGATCAAAGTTGCGCTTAAAAATCGGAGGTCGGTTTTGTTCAGAATAGAAGCCGTTTTCTTAGAAGCATCGGCTGGTGCAACAAAATCCTCGGAATAACCTTCTTTCTATTTAAAACATAAATACACTAAAAACTGATAAATCCGAATAAAATCCTTTAAATCCGAACTTCAAAATATTTTAAATCGGCCCTACAAACCCTATCGGGTCCGCCTTTAGACGCTTATAGCAATCGTTGCGGCCCGAGGTCCTGCCTTTGGCATCCACCGATCACTGATACTGATCATTCCGATCACCAATATTAATGATTGCTTATCGCAATCGGCCTTGTGCCTTGGGTTTCACCGACCCGATCCGCCGATGCTGACATTCCATCGCCGATTTGCAAGTGCCGATATCACCGATTTGACTTCTCCGATCCCATATATCGGTAATCGTTGATCAGGGGTCTTAAAGTCCACCCTTTGCATGATTCCCGAGGTGATTTTCCTTACAAAGGCTTTAAGTCCATTTTTATGAGGAAAACCTCCTTTTTTTCAAAGGAACCAAGGCAACTCTTTTCGTGAAACTTCATCATCCAGACTCAGATTGATGAACCATTCGCATCTCCATGATCAGGAAGATGAGATATATGCTCTAGTCCTGGTTTGAAGTCATTCTGAGTGCTTTTGATTTTTGAGCGTTCATAACCCTCTGTCCTCTATGTCTTTCTGGAGCCACTTGGATCAATCCTCCCCACTGAGGATCTTTTGGTCCTCCAAAAGAATAAAAAGTAATCTGCAACTCTCTCTGTACCCTGTCTGCATCACAAGTATCCTAAAAGGGTCTCGCTTCCATCTCCTTCACCTTTGTTCTTCGGAGCCTTAAGCGACGAGCCGACACTTGCTACTTCTGCAACCTGTAGTACATTGTTTTGCAAATCACATGCTTGAATGATATGACCAACTAATGACCCAACATCCCACGCTTGCCACGAGTTTATCACATACTCGATGGTCAAGTTTACAACAAGATGGATGTAATATCCCAGCTATGACAACAAGGCCAACCTATCATGGTTGCTTCACAAAGTGATGGAAAACACATCATCACTACAACACATGATTTACACACATAATGCCAAACACTATTGTGTGGACAAGTGATGGAAACATAACATCACTTTCAAATTTTTAACATGCAACTCAAAATACGATTCAAGACATGACCAGACATCATTGTTGTTGAACAAGTGATGGAAACACTTCATCACTTTTACACTTTAAAATGAAACAAATGATTTACAAAATAATGACCATGAAACAACAACATGTCTAGCAACCATTTTTCACTTATCATGGTGAATGGGTCACCTTCTTGAGGTGGATTTTCTTGTCGAACAACTGCTTTACTTGGTTCATGCACCGACGCTTTATCTTTAGGGAGATGCTCTGGATGGAGCTTCCAGCAAGTGGCTCTTTGATGGCCATTTCTGTCGCAATGACTGTAGTAGGCTTTCTTCCTCCATATTTTCTTAACCTGTTTATTTTCATGCTGTTGAGAGGGTCTTTCACGCCTCATGAGTGTTGCCATTCTTTTCCAACACTTAGAAAAGGTATGGTTAGGTAAACCACAAAAGGTACATGTTTTTCGATGCCTTGATCTTCATTCATTATTAACAACATGATCATACTCAAAATGAACATTTGAAGATCAAAAAGGGTTATACCTTCCTTTGTTGTTTCTGATGTCAATATGGTGATGAGAGCTTGCCTCAGCTCTCTCCCTGCAATGGAAATTTCCATGGGATGATGGGGATGTTTTCCCATCATTCTCTTTCCTCGACAATGTCTCGGATGAATCTGACACCTTTGAGCACTCTCCTTTAGTGTATCTCGAGCCTGAAAATAGATGTTCATGCACAACCTCCAAAGGTTGAGTGTTGCCTTGGTTATTAGCACCAATTTCTTCTTTCTCCTCATGCCTCGTCCTTGTAAGGAGCCTCATGTTTGTCCCTGTAATTGAGATCTCCAAATATCCAACAGACATCATACTATGAGAAGATGAAATCGAAAGGAAATCAACATCTCTTACCTTCTCTTTCGATTTGGAAAGAACTGATGAGGGCTTCTCATCATCCGTCATTGGTGGTTCACTAAATGTCTCAGCGCATTCCCAAACTTCTTTCCTGACATGCCCAAGTCTTGCCTGACAGGGTAATTCCTCTACTTTGATGGGATTGACAATGCCTTGGCCATTAATGCCCAAGCCTTTTCCTTCATACCCCATTCTCTTCAACAGTTTGGAGCCAATTCCTGTGGTGTGATTTTCAAACACAGCGAAATCATTATCAGGAAACATATATGAAGATGGAGAACTAATTTTTACCTCGCATGGGTCACGCTGCAACTTTTCCAAGGCATCGTCCTTTGCTTGCAACTATCATAGAAAACTTTGTTTTTCCTCTTTCTCTTCATGTAGGCACATCTTCAATTCATCATTCTTTGTTTGAAGATTATGTTTGTTTTGCTTCAGTTCTTCCATGGCCTTTTTTGTGGCTTGCAACTGAAGCTACAACCGCTCCTTTTCCTCTCTCTCTTTCTGTAGAGTTTCATACATAAGTTCCACTCTCTTGGAAATGTCGAGCATGGTCTCGTAAATCGCTATTTCATCCTCTGTCATTTTTCACACTGCAATTCACATCAATGCAAAGACTGCTCTGATACCACTTGATCCAGGTCCGGGTGTGAAAAAAGACCCTTCCAAGACCTTTTAATTTCATGATATGTTAAAATTTCTTTTTAAAAGAACATTAATGAATACATCTGCATGTGGAAAGAAGAGGAACATAACAATCATCAACACATGAAAACATAAGCGTTGATAACGGAGTTCGTCCAGGAGGGATTACGTCTCTGGGCCCCGTGTCAAGATGGTGTAGGTTGCTGCATTAAGTGCTGCCAATAAAGGTGATGTACACAAGATATGATGTCGTGATCATACAAGGAAAAATTCCCTCACGCAGGAGTGGCTCTAAGAGATGTTCCACAACTAGAACTCTTGATCAAAAGACTCCTATCAGTATGATACAAAAACATGAATGGTGAGCATCCCACCAACATGGCACAAAAGGGATGTCAATACAACACACATGCATGAGGACAACAAGAGTATCCCAGCAACATACAACAAGGGATCTCAAGGCATAACATAAATAGTTATGACAACAATTACATCACATAAAAGATTCTGCATAACATGAAGCAAGGAATCATGACAACATGTAATAAACAAGATCCTGCATTAACATCAACCAAGGATCTGTGCAACATAATGCAGAAAGAAGAAGTACATGAACACATCATATACCTCACAACCAAGGGCCATCTGAAGAAGTGGATGTCTCACTGCTAAAGTTGCTCACACCATCGATCTCAAGGCGACGATCATATGAAGATGGATGCTCACACAAGAAAGTGGACATCTGAAACATATCTATCAAAAATTTTGAAGCTCGCTGAATATTGATTTCACAGCATCACTTGCAAGAAGAAGAATCGATCAAAGAAGAATCAATCAAAGAAGAATCGATCAAAGAAGAATCAATCAAAGAAGAATTGATCAAAGAAGAATAACTGCTCTAGAATTCTCACTCTGCAGCTCTATGGCTATCTGGCCCTATAGCGCTTTGTCTTATCACTGCAGCTCTGCGATCTGCCAGAATTTCAAGCGTTGTGACTCTATGGCTATCTGCACTCTGGATTGATCAAGCTCTGTGGCTCTATGGGGTTCAAGCGTTGTGTTGGCTTTCAAGCCCTCTCTGGCACTCAGGTTCTCGGGCCTCTTCCTCGCAACCTTTCCACTCAGCCTCTTGGGCTTTCTATCATACTGCTCTCGGCCACTGTTACCCAGCCTTTCTGCGCTCCCCCTCAGCTCTCTGTCACCATCGTGTGTTATAACACGCTTGGATCAAAGTTGTGCTTAAAAATCGGAGGTCGGTTTTGTTCAGAATAGAAGTCGTTTTCTTAGAAGCATCGGCTGGTGCAACAAAATCCTTGGAATAGCCTTCTTTCTATTTAAAACATAAATACACTAAAAATTGATAAATCCGAACAAAATCCTTTAAAGCCGAACTTCAAAATATTTTAAATCAACCCTACAAACCCTATCGGGTCAGCCTTTAGACGCTTATAGCAATCGTTGCAGCCCGTGGTCCTGCCTTTGGCATCTGCCGATCATTCTGATCGCCAATATCGACGATCACTAATAGCAATCGCAATTGGCCCAAAGGTCTAGGTCTTGTGCCTTGGGTTTCGCCGACCCGATCTGCCGATGCTGACATTCCATCGCCAATTTGCAAGCACCGATATCGCAGATTTGACTTCTCTGACCCCATATATCGATAATCGTTGATCGGGGATCTTAAATTCTGCCCTTTGCACGATTCCCGATGCGATTTTCTTTATAAACGCTTTAAGTCCATTTTTATGAGAAAAACCTTCCTTTTTCAAAGGAACCAAGACAACTCTTTTCGCGATAACTTCGTCATCCGGACTCGGATTGACGAACTGTTCACATCTCCACGATCAAGAAGACGAGATCTAAACTCTAGTCCTGGTTTGAAGTCATTCTGAGCGCTTTTGATTTTCGAGCGTTCATAACCCTCTGTCCTGTGTGTCTTTCTGGAGCCACTTGGATCAAGATGCCAAGCCTTCTCATTGATGAAGACCTTCAGGCAGGTTGATTCCCTGGGTTAGCCCTTGGGAATATGATTAAGGTGACAAAGGTGTGATAATTTGGGGTTGTGTTCTCGACAAAGGCATTATCATTTGGGGTTTTGTTCATAATGAAGGTGTGAACATTTTTGGTTTTGTTCATAATGAAGGTGTGAACATTTTTGGTTTTGTTCAATGCGATGAAAACATAAGCATTTTGGGTTTTGTTCTAAATAAAGGCATTAATACAATCTGAAAAACCATCATGGTAGAGAGGTTATTTGGTAGATTGGCCTAGCTTTGTGTCAAGCAGTGAAAGTGGAGGTGATCATGGAAGTAATTTGTTCGTTTTATGCTACTACAATTTGACTAATTTGAGGATTCAAACCCTCGTAACTCCATAGCATTGATTGCATTCACCATTCAAAATTACCTTTCATATTTAATAATAAGAATATTCATAGTAATTCCACAGAGTCACGTAAATAGGCCTCGAGAATGGCATCAAGTTGTGGGCTCCGAAATGAGTTCTAAGCCACATCCAGGGTGTAGAATGTTGGACATGGCCACGATGCTATGAATTATCAAGCATAAGAATCATCAACAGTGGCAAGCCCATATTGTATGTGGAGATGAGAGTGGCTGAATAGCCTTTGAACGATATGATGGGAGGAGTTGGTCTGTCGTTGGGTTGATGTGGCATCATGTTATTGGGTATTGGGCCTAGAATAATGCCTGAAAATGCACCCTTCAATTGGTTTGATATTTTTAATGGAAACCGAGGTATATCCACTGATTTTCCATCAACTTGGGTTATATTCATGTGGGTTTTTTTTTATAATTTTATTTCCCCAAATCATGTGCAATTGTAACAATAAATTTGATATTCATCACATTCTGCGAATATATTTCAAGAAATCATCATATCACATACTCATTGATTCCTTATAACTAGAAGAAACAACTTGAATGTGCATTAAAAGAGGGCATAAAAGAAAAATAACAAAATAGGTGGAAAGGACAACGCACACAATTAAATCTTAGATATGATTTAATTTGGTGGCCATGGCTTACTAATAAATAAGCATTAAATTAATTTAAGATCTGAATGGGGGGAGAGAGAAGGAAGTCCGCCATTTGAACAAATCACAAATAAAGAAAGAACAATGGATTTTGATTGAGATGGGGCAATGATAGTGCAATATTGCACACAACGTTCAATTTTTTCGACCATTTTTCCCATTAAACAAAGAATTTGAGCACTATACACTAGAATTTAAACTTTTTGAGCTAATAATAGGTTGTTAGCTAGGTTGTTTTGAGTTGAGATAGATTATCACCATGAGGTTATATTTATCTTAGCATTGTTTGACTATTTTGATGTTTTCTATGCACCTTGCATAAGATAATCAAGCTTATTTTGTTGCATATCATTTTTTCATTTTCTTTGCATATTGTTGTTAACGATTTAAGATTTCAAGTATGTTTCAAGAAATCGACTGGATTATGATTTTTTCATGGGTTAGAGAAGTTGGGAATTGAATTGTGTTTTGTAATGGATTAGAGAAGTTGGGAATTGTAACAACTATTTGTAAAAGAAAATACAATTTCTACAACTCATTTATTTCTTGTTTGAGGTTTTTGTTGTGAATTTCATCTTTGGGTATGAATTCAATGCATTAAATAAATATAATGTTGTAATACTAAAACATTGTAATGATTTGAAGAAGAATTTGGTTTATTCTCATGCTAGACAAAATGCTTTTAGGTAGGGCTCTTATTATAACACCCATGGAATTCCCAAGGGAAAGAAACCTATAGAACAAATGAATGCTTTGCAACAGAAACCTATTATGGTAGAAATATCTTCAAAAGAATAAATTTTTGATATCTAGACACCTCAATCAAAGGTGGAACAACCAAGACCTATTTTCAAAGACAATGAAGCCATCAAAAGGGCTCAAAACCCTTTTCCATGATGAAGGGAGGTGTATCAAAGATTTCACATATAAGAGTGTCTTGAAATAGTACCTCATACTCACCTTTTTTTTTGTAATTAAAACATTTATATTATATATGATCAAAAATTACATTCATGAGAGCTCTATGGATTTGCAAAATCCAGCCATAATCATGATCTAGCATATGAAAACCAAAGAAATGCTAGAAGCAGGAGGAGGCCTTTTTCAAAATTGTAACGAGAGTTGGTCTTCATAATTGTCATTGTACTTATGTAATTATATATTTTATGTAAAAACAAAAATAAAGAATTTTTTTTTTCAAGCATGGGTTTCATGCTCAAGTCAATTTATTAATTAATTCAAGCATGTTTTTCATGCTTCTAGGATTTATTGAGTCAAAATAATATTTTTCATGATTCAAATTATTGTATTAGAGTCAAGTCCCATTTGGAATTTGAAAAGAAAGTGGAAAAATATTTTATTTGAGTCGAAAATATCAATTTGTGTCCCCATAAGACCAAGTTGGATCTACCTGGACAAGTCGGCCTTCAAAGTGAGCTATTTAACCTCCTAGTTGTGTATAAATAGAAGACAATTTGACCTCATTTAGAGTATGTCAAGTAAATTTTATTTCTATGCCAAGAAGAGAGAGAAAACAAACAAAAAAGTCAAGAAGAAAAAGCAAAATTTAAAGGAGAAAGAGTGAAGGTAAATGGAGGAAAAAATATACCCTAATTCTCTCACACATGTGAAATTCTGAAGCAATTGCAGGGGCTAAAAATCTACAGTTTGACTGAGTTTTGAATGTGTTGACTATCGTTGACCAAAATGAATTTTGACTTGTTGGAAAAACTTGAAAGGAGGGTTTACTTGGGTATTGTGGGAAGTCTTGGTCTTGGTGTTCGGGTTTTGGAATTATCACTTTGATTTTATTCTATAAGAAAAGAAGAAATTACTGGGTTTTTCCCCTTGGAGGGATTTTCCCCGAGCTTCGAGTCTATATCTCGTGTTCATTGTTTTCTGTGATATTCATAGTTTATGGCTTTAGTAAATTGGTTGATGAATTGAACATAACAAAATTAATAAGAAGCCAACATATAATCACAACCAATTATCAAAGTAAAGATAAATCAACCTTAATTTCTACCCTAGTGATTTCTCAACATGGTATCAAAGCTAAGATGAGGATACGGCAGCTTGAAGATCACTCTTGTTGGCACAAGTGAAAGACATTCATCAAATCTACTTTGGAGGACAAAAGGAAGGAGAAAAGCTCATCATTCATCTTGAAGGAATACATGTACATCATCTATTTGTATTTCTCTCTCTATCATTTAAGACTGTTGGTTGCTCATCATTTTTTGAAGAACATCATCATCTTATCAATCTCTCTCTCTTGGAATCTTTCATTTTGAAAAATATCTCTACAAGAAGAAGAATCAAGATCCTTGGGAACGTCATCTACATTCTTGGAAGCATCATCCCATCTTTGAAGTAACCATCCTAGAAGTCATCATTCTAGGACATCTTTGAAGTCTCTTGGAAAGTCTTGGGAGCATAAAGATATTTGAAGACATCATCAAAGGAAACACATTTGAAAAGTAAGTACTATATTACTCTCTATGTCTCAATCTTCAAATAAAATGAATTCATTTTGTAAAGAAGGCAACAAGCTCGATGGGGTATGTGCCTTGCGAGGCAATGATGATGGTGTCTATAGTCATGCATCCCCAACATTGTGCTTTAATATAGTGGAGAGATAGAGCTTGTTATTCAAGGCCTTGCTATATCACTATGTTGACAATGTCAATCATGACATTGATGCTTAAGATGGCTTATCAATCTGACTCTTCTTATGATAATATTTCAATTTGATATTTTCCTTGTATCTTGTAGTGCAATTATGAATACCTCCCTAGTTAAGAGGGAGTGTTGAAAATTGTAACTAGGTTTGGTCTTCATAATTTTCATTGTACTTATGTACTTATATATTTTATGTAAAAAAAGAAGAAGGAAAAACAAAACTGTTTTTCAAGCTTGGGTTTCATGCTTAAGTCAATTGGTTAATTAGGTAAAGAATGTTATTCATGATTCTAGGGTTTATTGAGTCAAAAGAATATTTTTCATGAGTCAAATTATTGTATTAGATTCAAGTCCAATTTGGACTTTGAAAAGAAAGTGGAAAAATATTTTTATTTGAGTCAAAAATGTCAATTTTGTCCCAACAAGGCCAAGTTGGCCCTGCTCGAAAAAGTCGACCCTAAGAGTAGCCCATTCGACCTCCTAGATGTTTATAAGTAGAATACAGTTAGACCTCATTTGGAGTATCTCAAGCAAGTCCAAATTTTGTGCCAAGAAGAGAGTGAAATCCAGTAACAAAGTCAAGAAGAAAAAGAAAAAGTCAAAGGAGAGAGAATGAAGGTCATAGGAGGAATAAATTTGCCCTAATTCTCTCACACGTTTGAAATTATGAAGTAGTTGTAGGGGCCAAAGTTGCAAACCTAGTTGTAGGAGCCAAAAATCTGTAGTTTGACCAATTTTTAAAGGCGTTGACTACTGTTGACCAGAGTTGAATTTGAGTTGTTCGAGAAGCTTGAAAAGAGGGTTGAATTGGGTCTTGTGGGAAGTCTTGGTCTTGGTGTTTGGGTCTTGGAATTCTCACTTTGATATGATTCTATAAGAAGAGAAAAATTTACTGGGTTTTCCCCTTTGAGGGGTTTTGACCTAGCTTAGAGCCTAGATCCTGTGTTCATTGTTTTCTTGTGATCTTATAGTTTATGGTTTGGGTAATTGCTTTATGAAATGAATATAACAAAAGTAATAAGAAGCCAACATGTAATCATAAGCAATTATCAAAGTAAAGAGAAACCAACATTAATTGTTTCCATAGTGATTTCTCAACAACCTCTACCCATTAAGGAGAAACCAAAGGTCATCCTGAATATTACAAACCACATTACAAAGGGAAACCAAAGCGAGGTTGTCAAAAGGAACCATGAGAAAAAAACATAAAGAGGCAGAAGCATAGGAGAATCGTGGCCATGAGGAGGATACCTTGGAAGCCACACGTGGTCCAATTAGAACCCAAGAGTGACTTCCTTGACCATGGGACAGGGCTTGTAGCACTCAACATCGTCAGGAAGAGGGTGCATCATTAGAGTTGGCTCACGAGAGGGAC
>APFE030707465.1:14630-31819 GCA_000404065.3 Pinus taeda | reverse complement strand
GGAAGCCCCGTTCCTGTACTCAACCTTCTGCTCTATGTGTTCAAGCTCATCCAACTAGTAGAAACAAAGAATGGGAAATATAAACGAGGAAACCTATGTCAGAGGTCTTACATGCTTCTCTAAAGGAACAACCTCTTCTGCTCTCAATAAGTCAAGATCCCTCCTCCACCTCAAAAATAAATAAGTGCCTATGCACAGTCCTCTTGAAAAATACCAAGGCAAAAGAAGAGAAAGGCTTCCTGCGCAGAGCAGTGAAGCATGCAACTCCACTGGGATACTGACCAGGCTCGCTAGCAGTGGATCAATGTGTGTGTTCCTATGTGACTCCTCCAGGGTACTGTCTAGGCCTACTGACAGCAGAGAAACACCAGAGATGAAGACTTAGACTTTGAAAATCTTCAACTCATGAGATAAACTACTCTTCCCAGATTTGAAACACTGAGATCTAAGTTGAACTTTTGATTGTGTTTGACTGAGTTGGCAAAGGGTGAACCATGTATGTCCATAGGGTAAGTGGGGAAGCTAGAGTGACCCTCACAACAATTCAATACTCCCTGAAAGACCAAGGCCTTATGATAGAAATGAACTGAAATAGAGAAGGTGGAGTTCTACGAGTACGTTGCCAAGTGTTGTAGCGACTACAACCAGCCTCGAAAATTTTGGCCTGCACCAATTTCAGAGCCTTCCTTGAGAGTTTCACTTGATGACTGCACACACTCGGGTTCACTCCGTGAGTTCGTGTGAGTCGTTACATCCGCCTTGCTTCTTCATTTCATTCAAGTTTCTGCAAGTTGGTGTCTAAGTCATGTTTAAGACCATGTTCTGTTTATGCTCAAAGTCTTTGCTTCGTATAGGTTTGTTATGTTTGCTATGAAAACGTTTGTCTCACTCACACATGGAGTCACATTCACTATCGTGCAAGCATCATCTCGATCAATGAATGGTCATTCACAAGTGTTTGTCACTTTCACCGTCGTTTAGTCTTGTTGAACATGTGTGTTTGGATGGTTTGGGTCGTTTCGTCGTTAAGTCATGTGAATGTGTGTTTCTACGATCACCTATGTGTCTTTCGATCGTTCACACACTTAGTATTTTTTATTGAAATTATGATGACCAAATTCCCCTCTAACAGCCAGGTCATCACCCTGATTTCGACTCGATCGACTGTTAACCAAAACAACGCAGAAGCACCAAGCTAGTATTTTCAAGTTGCGTTGCCCACAAGCAATTCAATAAACCCTCATGCTAGCCACCTGGATAGTCAGACCTGACGGCCACCCAAGGACTGACTCCCCTCAAAAATTGTGTATAGGCCACTGACCTTACTCGCTCAGTTGACTAAGGAAATTGTGCAGACAGGCCAAACAGACACCAAGTGCCCATCCCTCTCTCCCTCAAAAAATTGTGCAGTTTTCCTAGGCAATCATCCTGACAGTCGACCGACTGTTCATCTCAGAAATTGTGCAGTGTTCATGAGTAGGCCTTCTACTATCCATTAGTTGGCTCAGCTCAGAAATTGCATGGAGATGATTAGCAGGTCGGCCTCCCGGCCTCAGTGCAATTTCCCTTTCCAGCAACACCTAGCAATAGACTGCCAGTTCCCTCCAGAAATTATGTTGTTTCTACTACCAGTGTCTCCAGCATCCAACTGGCAGTTCCCTCTAGGAATTGGCTGCCATTGACCCCAGTAGGCAGCTGCCAGTTCCCTTTGGGAATTGCATAGTTTTGGCTGCCAGTCTCCCGGGTAGTTCCCCCAAAAAACTGTGCAATCCCTACCTTTTGACCCTTCATGCAGCTTGACCCACTCAACTAGAAAATTGCACAAATATGGTTGTCTAGCCTCTGTTGCCCGATCATTCTGAAAACTGCACAAAGCATGCCCCGCTTGCCTTCCTGCAGCCCAAACTGTCCCTCCCAAAATTTTCTCAATTTTGCCTCCCAGCTGAGCCAGACCTCACAGACGGTCACTTTCAACTCAAATTTCCCGTCTCCATCACTCAGTGACTCTTGCATAGTCTTCATCAGTATTGACCAGAACCATCATCCTGATTCACAACCTTGCTGCCTTTCCTGATCACCTACATCTAAAATGATCATGTGCCATGGTAGACTAAGAGGTTTTGGATTTTATGTCGTCTCATCATGAATGACTGTAGGTACAGGTACACCAACAAACATGGAAAGACGACGAATGGGATGAATGAAGGGATCACATGTAGAAGGAGAGGTTCACCAATGGATGAATGAACGATGCATGCGAAATGGACGAATGTGATGAACATGGACCTTCACAAACATATGAGCTTGTTAAGCCTTCCAACATGCAAGCAAGGAACAACATGCTAAAGCTTCATCAAGAAAATCAAGGACTATCGAAGACTCTGCATACTTCACCATGCGGAGGTGAAGCTGTGATACACCATGAAGACACCAATCACCCAGCAACATTGAAGCTCTACATGCACTTCTGCAACAGCACAAATGTACCGACATTGTCATGTCGAGTCATGTCATGAGTCATGTCGCCTACATCTCTATTATGAGCTATGTTGTCAATCAATGTGATGTAACGTGCAAGTCCAAGAGACCCACTTGTTGAACAAAGAGTCATGTAAGTCGAAAATTCATGGAAGTCAAACAGTCATGAGGGTAGTCGAACAGCCATAAGGGTCAGTTTCACCCTTGGCTATAAATACACCCTCATTTGTACATGCAAGGGAATTTTTCAACTCATCTCCTCCCACATAGCGAAGAGAGTTTGTAATCTTTTCTCTGAGGAGTAAGTAGTGGCTCCAATGCCCCGCACTTAGGGTTAGTGATGTATGGTGTAACGATGTGTCTTGGAATTTTCACTTAATTCAGAAGCCTACTCATAGGCCAGCATGTTTTCAGACATGTTTTGTATATGTTGTAAGACTAATCTTTAACATTTGTAATGCATGTTGCTTTAACATGTTTTCTACATCTGAACTATTTCACTTGTTGTAATACATAATCTACTAATGGAAATGTGTTGTATATGTTGTTAACATTGTCTTTCTCGTGTAGACTACTCTCCTTGACACTAGACAAACCTTTCACATGAAGCTTGTTGTAACAACCATTGCACTCATTCAGACTAATCCATTGATTGTTGTACATGTTATCTTACCTTGTATGTTGTGATTACCACATCCGTGTGGAATTCTCCTCTGGAAGTTGTGCATGTCCTATTGTGTTGTGTGTTCCTAGCTGAGTTGGGACTGCATCCCATCCAACTTGGGACTCACTTTCACCCTCTCTCCCTTTATAGTGAAAGAATGCTTGACACAAGTACAGTAGCACTCATTAGGCACGCGAATCTCACTTCTTGAAGGCAAAGCATACCACTCTTCTGTGTTGACAAGCAAGAGTTGATGCAAATCCTTAAGACAATGACAATCGGGCCATCATAGTGGATGGGACTCCCAAACCAAACAGTGTGAGGTCTAGTTAAGACTTCATACAGGGGTGATCCCCTGAATTTTGGTGGGTCCAACACCATCAACACTTACAATCTATCTTACATCAGGAAATAAAATGTCACAAAGATTCTTCAAAAATATTGAAAGCCTAATCATCTTTAATATGCTCTTTTCCCATTTTTGTAAGGGCCAACTTAATTTCCTATTTATACATTAGGTGGGGTAGCAACCTCCGTGAGAGAAGGGTTGCATTTTCTCCCCAAAATCCTAAGAATAAGGGATCTTACCACATATCTAACTCATAGAATAAGGAGGAGGCATTAAATTACCTGAACCAACTGAGTTGGAGTCTTCCTGTAGCTAGGAGCAAGTCCCTAAAATTTCTCCAAATTTGGATTCTTCATAAAAATTTTAAAATGTTTATAAACCATGCACAAGAAACATATTAAGGAACATAAAGCATGAAAGCCACATGGAATCCTTTAGAAATTCATTAAGCTAAGAAAATATGCCATTAAGTGCAAAAGGTGGGGTCAAAACATTGTTTTATGTGCCTAGGAGTGAACTAATGAGCCTTATGATTTACCTATTTTGGAGGCCCATCATATAGTTTAATCAACCACCTATTTAATTCCCATTATGTTATAAGTCAACAATTCAAAACTCTACGAAACTCTAGTTCTTCACATGTTGGGAACAAAGGAAATGATATAGAGGTTGGTATGGATAATAACTTATGATATACCCATGCCATAGAGGGAATGTTGTTAAATTTATTCCAATAAAAATAACTAGGATATGATGTTGAAATCCATAATACCTTCTTCGGCAACCTAAAATCTATTTCCACCACTCCTCGTTTTTACATGGGTCAAGGTATACCTAACTATGGAAAAAAAATTCTATTGTACAAACTAGAAGCAATGTATGATATGTTATATGCATGTTTCCTGTAATTTTTGTGGTAACTAATCATTAGTTACCCTATTTTTTAAAGAAACCTTGTTATGAAAAAATATTGAAAATGGTTGGTTTTATGCATGTTTGATGAAAATATACATTTCTATTGCCCAATAATTTTATATTACTAAAAGATAAGAGTATTTCAAGTGATAATGTCTTTCTCAATAGCTATACAAAGGAAGAGAAACGTTGAAGAGGTTTGGTGTTAAATACATATCATACCATGCATGTCAAAATGACTGTATTGAATACGTAGAAAAATATGTAAACAAATAGATATGTCCAAAATGTGGGGATGATGGGTGCCAGAAATAAAAAAATAATTGTAAGGAACATGGTCCTCCTCATTATATATTTAGGAGAATGACTATAATTCCTAGGATTCAAGGGATATTTCATTTCAAATAATTGTCCATGTTGTAGTGGTGACATTCCTCACATAGAAGTGAACTAGGAGTTATGTGAATCGTGATAGATTCAATAGCCATGAAGCATATAGAAGATAAATGGACTAATCAATTCAAGGATGAAGTATGGAGCCTTTGATTGAGTATAGACATGAATGAAGTTAACCATATTCCTTACAAAAGACCAACTATTATGTTTGGCCAATGATAGTGACCAATAACAATATTCACTCCATGGTTGTCAATGAAAAATGAACATCTTATGTTGGCTCTTATAGTCTTGGGTAGAATATGAGTGAAAAGAATGGATGTCTAACTTTAACCATTGATCAATGAATTTAATAAATTATGTGAGGGATACATGTATATGATGTATCAAAACCCTTCTCAATGGAGAGGCTTTTTACATTGTATGGTATATGTGTGTACACCATGCAAGATTATCCAAGACTAGGAGTTTGTTATAGTAAGCATGTTCATTGATTGTTTACATATGTAATGTTATTTGACATGTTTAATTTGGTGCAACTACATTTTTGAAAAGGACTTATGTGCAATTGGAGTCATCAAGGATGACAAATCAACAAAAGACTCCAAGGATGCGAGCCGAAAAACCCTAAGCAACAACGAGCGAGGGTAGACACACAGAAGTAATTGATATTGAGACCCTCACTCGCCTTGTGAAGAACTTGACCATTGAAATGTCCGAACTCAAGCAACAGAAAACAGACACATTAGTAGGTAGTCGGCCACCTAGATAGAGACAGAAAAGCAATTCACCAACTAGCTCATCAAGAAACAACCGGTTCACTTCCAAAATTGCGCAGAAGCCTGTGTTCCAACTTGAACAATGTGCTGATCCTAAGTTTTGTTCCTTCCATGAAGAGTTTCGCCCCAAAAAATCTTGTTTGGATTGGAAGCAAGTTGTTAGCTCTATCTACAATCATACACTCGATGTGGAAGGCGATATGCAGGAGCCGTCGGAAGACACTGATGATGACGAAAAGGTTGAACGTAATGAAAAACCAAGTTTTGGGCATGTGGTCAACGCATATTAGTGCTCGCAAGTAATCTCGATGATGAACATGGAGAAGAAGCCCAAAAAGAAAAATAATTGTTACAATCTTAGGAGTAAAGGGGCTCCCCCTACACTTTGGGAAATGCAAGAGAAGGTGAGCTAGTTGATAAAGAAATTTGATCTTCCATCTGCCTCAAAGCAACAAACACGAAGCAAGTCCAAGAAGACAATGGCAGATAAGAGTACATTCATGAGAAGCAAGTTGTGAAACACTCTGCCGGACAATACGAACATCTGTTCCACCCCGGACACGTCGTTGAGTCTACCACCTCTGGACTACAACATAGTTGATGACATGAAGAAAAATCGATTGAACATCAATTTGTTTGAGTTAGCCAAAGACTAGAGTCAGCGATATATCCTGTTGCATGCATTGGGATAAACAGAAACAGACAGCATAACCTCTACCAGCAAGGGAGCAAGCACACTTCCCGGGTCACTTTCTACCGTGCTCAATACACTATGGATGGAAGAAGAAAACTCCGATTACCCCCCATTCCTGCTTTCATTTTAAGTTTTCAACTACAATGTTCACAACTGCTTGGTTGATTCTGGTGCGGCAGCTAACACCATGCTGCTCTCCATTGCTAAGAAGATCAATGCACAATGGAGAGAAACATCTGCGAGAATCATCCAACTTGATAGAACATCAATACCATCCATTGGTGAACTGTGAGATGTGATCATCTGACTATCTCATGACAATCGAGTCCACCAATGCATCAACATAGTTGTTATGGACATACCGGAAGTATACTTCCTGCTACTCAACAAAGACTGGTCCAACAAGCTACATGGATATTTTTCTACAAAATGTTCTCACATGTGGCTTCTGTACAAGGGAAAATGAAACCAAATCTAGGTGTTATCCGAGAGTTATATGAAACATAATGTCACTCCCCTTAACATAGAGAATGAATTGTTAGCCTTCGCAGAACACATGTTTGGCAACTACCTCCTGGAAAAAACATTGGAGTGTTATCCTCCATGGCTAGCTCCAACCTCATCAGACATGTAGTTTGGACTCCTTCCTTGCCCAACTGAGGGTAATGGAACTTGTACAGTTTATTTTTCCGATAGTAGCAGTAGTAGCATTAGTACTAGCACACCAAATGGTCCATGTCCATACGAGCTGTGGGCCATGAGTCTTGACGAATTTGAAACAAATGATGGCCCAAGGACCGAGTGTATCTCAATCATTCGAAATAACATAAAATGAATGATTTCGAGCTATTTTAAGTTGAAATGGACAAACAACGATGCTAAGTATGAAGCTATCATGTCGAACACATGAAGGACCACTGCTACAAATGAAAAAAGCATCTTGGGAACCTATCATGATCTGAGGAACCTAGCAGCAAAAAATCTTTGACCGCTTGACCAAATAGTACTGGGATGGGTTTGCACAGGTAGATGATGACCTGAGTACACACTACATGCAAGAAATCCAACACAAGATCCTAGGTAAAGGAGGAGACAAGCCATTGTAGCAAAGTCTAGGTAATACATACGTGTTGTTTGCACTCCTTTTACAGAAAATATTGACTAACATTTTAGGTGATTGGATTACTTGCAAAGTTCATCATCATACTTCATTTTCTAGTTCAAAACCCGGACATAAGCAATCCAAGAAAATTTGCTTATGCATTGACTTCAGAAACTTGAACCCTTCCCGGAATAAAAACAACTACCTCGTGCCATCATCAGAGCCCATGTTGCATGCAGTACCTGAAATAGTGGTGTTGTCTTCATTTGAAGGTCTTCTAGAATACCGCTAGGTTCCGGTAGGAGAGCTTGGTGGACTTGCACTGGTCTACGAGAATCTTAGCCCACACATGTATCATTTGCAATCAATTTACAAGAGGATTAACAACCTTCCTGTCAACGGCCAAGATCTCAAGCATTATTTTCAATAGGACAGGCCATGCCCATACCATGTACATAGTATGCTCGCTGCTTGTTGTTTTCATTTGGTTTCCTTTGCTTATTATCTTTGTTTTTTCTTTGTTTGATTCTTCTTACTATTTTTGTTCACGTTCGTTTTGTTTGTTTTATATATTACTATTTTTGTTTTCGGAAATAAGTACTACCAACTACTACGTCTTGGCTTATGAATAGAGTATGTGGCTGAAATTTGAGGAAACTCGTGACACTACAACACTTGGTTAATCTTGTGTCCACCTTCGCTATGCTTGGTTGTAACCTTTGGCCGATGAAGTCTTGATGGAAAATACGAACCTTCTGCAAGGGAAGTTTTGGTCCAACCATGAACCTGTGTCCACACTGGGAAGCCCCATGCCTATACTCAGCCTTCTTCTATGTGTGTTCAAGCTCATCCAACTAGTAGAAACAAATAAGGGGAAATCTAAACAAGGAAACCTATGTCATAGATCTTGCATGCTTCTCTGAAGGAACGACCTCTTCTGCTCCCAATAAGTCGGGATCCCTCTTCCACCCCAAAAATAAATAAGTGCCTATGCAGAGTCCTCTTGAACAATACAGAGGCGAAAGAAGAGAAAGGCTTCCTACGTAGAGCGGTGAAGCATGCAACTCCACCGAGGTACTAACCAAGCTCGCTGGTAGTGGAGCAACGTGTGTGTTCCTATGTGACTCTGACGGGGTACTGTCTAGGCCTGCTGGTAGCAGAGCAACACCAGAGATGTAGAATTATACTTTGAAAATCTTCAACTCATGAACTAAACTACCCTTCCTGGATTAGAAACACTGAGATCTAATCTGAACTTTTGTTTTTGTTTGTCTAAGTTGGCAAAGGGTGAACCATGTATGTCCATAGGGTAAGTGGGGAAGTTGGAGTGACCTGAACAATGATTCAATACTCCCCAAAAGACCAAGGCCCTGCGCTAGCATTGAACCAAAATAGAGAAGCTAGTGTTCTACGAGTGTGTTGCCAAGTGTTGTAGCAGCTACAACCACCCTCGAAAATTTTGGCCTACACCAATTTTGGACTGCAAACACTCGAGTTCACTCTGTGAGCTCATGTGAGTCGTTACATCCACCTTGCTTCTTCATTTCATTCAATTTCTGCATGCTGATGTCTAAGTCATGTTTGCAACCATGTTTTGATTATGCTCAAAGTTGTTGCTTCGTATGTGCTTGTTGTGTTCGCTATGAAAACATCTGTCGCACTCATAATGGAGTCACATTCACTGTCATGCAAGCATCAACTCGATTAATGAATGATGATTCAGAAGTGTTTATCACTTTCACTTTCGGTTAGTCCTATTGAACATGTGTGTCTGGATGGTTTGGGTCGTTTCATCATCAAGTCATGTGAGTGTGTGTTCGTATGATCACTTATGCGTCTTTCGATCGTTCACACACTTTGTAATTTTTGGTGAAATTCTGATGACCAGACTCCCCTCTAATAGCCAAACCATCACCCTACTTTCGAATTGATCGACTATCAACTAGAACAATGCAGAAGCACCAAGCTAGTCTTTTCAGGTTGCGCTACCTGCAAGCAATTCAATCAACCCTCATGCTGGCCACCCGAGCAGTTGGACCCTATAGTCACCCCGAGATTGAATCCCCTCAAAAATTGTGCAAACGCCACTAACTTTACTCACTTACCTGACTGAGGAAATTACATAGATATTCTGGATAGACACCAAGTGCCTATCCCTGTCTCCTCAGAAAATTGCGCAGTTTTCCCAGTCAGTCATCCTAACAGTCAACTAACTGTTCATCTCAAAAATTGTGCATTGTTCATGAGTAGGCCTTATGGTGGCCTTCTGTTGCCCATCAGTCAACTCAGCTTAGAAATTAAGCAGAAATGATTAGAAGGCCAGCCTCCCAGCCTCAGTGTAGTTTCCCTTGCCAACATCACATAGCATCAAACTGCCAGTTCCCTCTAGGAATTGTGTAGTTTTTGCTGCCAGTGTCTCTAGCAGCCAACTGGAAGTTCCCTCTAGGAATTGTGCAGTTTTGGCTATCAGTGGCCCCAACAACTAGCTACCAGTTCCCTCTGGGAATCGTGCAATTTTGGTTGCTAGTCTCCTGAGTAGTTCCCCCCAAAAAACTGCGCAAACCCTACCTGTTGACCCTTGATGTAGCCCAACCCACTCGTCTGGAAAATTGCACAAATTTTGTTGTCCAACCCCTGCTGCCAGTTCATTTTAAAAATTGTGCAGAGCATGCCTTCCTGCAGCCCGAACTGTCCCTCTCAAAATTTGCTCAATTTTGCCTCCCAGCTGAGCCAAACCTCACAGAAAGTCACTATCGACTCAGATTTCCCATCTCCATCACTCAGTGATTCTTGTACAATTTTCATGAGTAGTGCCCGGAACCATCATCCTGCTTCACAACCTTGCTGCCTCTCCTGGTCACCTGCATCTGAAATGATCATGTGCCATGGTAGACAAGGAGGTTTTGGATTTGATGTCGTCTCGTCATGAGTGACTGTAGGTACAAGTACACCAATAAACATGGAAAGACGATGAATGGGATAAATGAAGGGAGAACATGTAGAAGGACAGGTTCACTAACGAACGAACAAACGATGCATGCAACACAGTCGAACGCAACAAACATGCACCTTCGCGAACAGATGAGCCTAGCAAGCCTTCCAACATGCAAGCAAGAAACAACATGCTAAAGCTTCACCAAGTGAACCAAGGACCATCGAAGGCTCTGCTCACTTCGCCATACAAAGGTGAAGCTGTGATGCACCATGAAGACACCCATAACCCAGTAGCACTGAAGCTTGACATGCACTTCAGCAACAACACAAATGTACCAGCACTGTCATGTTGAGTCATGTCATGTGTCATGTCACCCACATCTCCATTATGGGCTATGTTGTCAATCAATGTGATGTAACATGGAAGTCCAAGAGACCCACTTGTTGAACAAAGATTTATGTAAGTTGAAAAGTCATGGAAGTCAAATGGTTGTGAGGGTAGTCGAATATCCATAAGGGTCAGTTTCACCCTTGGTTATAAATACCCCCTCATTTGTACATGCAAGGGACTTTTTCACCTCAGCTCCTCCCACATAGCCAAGAGAGTCTGTAATATTTTCCTTGAGGAGTAAGTGGTGGCTCCAATGCCCTGCACTTAGGGTTAGTGATGTATGGTGTAATGATGTGTCTTGGAACTTTCGCTTAATTCTGAAGCCTGCTAACAAGCCAACACGTTTTCACACATGTATTGTATCTATTGTAAGAATGATCTTTAACACTTGTAATGCATGTTGCTTTAAACTGTTTTCTATATCTGAACTATTTCACTTGTTGTAATACATAATCTATTAATGGAAATGTATTGTATATGTTGTTAACATTGTCTTTCCCGTGTAGACTACTCTCCCGGACACCAGGCAGACCTTTCACATGAAGCTTGTTGTAACAATCGTTGCACTCATTCGGACTAATCCGTTGAGTGTTGTACATGTTATCTTACGTTCTATGTTGTGACTACTGCATCCGTGTATACTTCTCCTCTGGAAGTTGTGCATGTTCTTTTGTGTTGTGTGTTCCTAGCCAAGTTTGGATTGCATCCCATCCAACTTCGGACTCACTTTCACCCTGTCTCCCTTTACAATGAAAGAACCATTAACACGAGTACACTAGCACTCACCAGAAATGGGAATCTCACTTCTCGAAGGCAAAGCGGACCACTCTCTTGTGCTGACAAGTAGGATTTGAGGCAAATCCTTAAGACAATGGCAACTAGGCCATCATACCAAATAGGACTCCGAGACCAAACGGTGTGAGGTCTAGTTGGGACTTCATATCGGGGTGATCCCATGAATGTTGGCGGGCCTAGCACCATAAACACTTACAATCTATCTTACATGAGGAAATAAAATTTCTCAAAGCTTCCTCAAAAATATTCAAAGCCTAATCATCTTTAATATGTTATTTTCCCATTTTTGAAAGGGCCAACTTAAATCTCTTATTTATACATTAGGTGGGGGAGCAACCTCCGTGAGAGAAGGGTTGCATTTCCCCCCCAAAATTCTAAGAATAAGGGATCTAACCATAGATCTAACTCATAGAAGCAGGAGGAGGCATTAAATTCCCTGAACCAACAAATTTGGAGTCTTCCTATAGCTGGGAGAAAGTCCCTATAATCTCTCCAATTTTGATTCTTCATAAAAAAATTAAAATGTTTATAAATCATGCACAAGAAACATATTAAGGAACATAAAGCATGAAAGCCACACGGAATCCTTTACAAACTCATTAAGCTAAGAAAATATGCGATGAAGTACAAAATGTGGGGTCAAAACATTGTTTTATGTGCCTAGGAGTGAACTGATGAGCCTTATGATCTATCTATTTTGGAGGCCCATCATATAGTTTAATAAACCACCTATTTAATTCCCATTATGTTATAATTCAATAGTTCAAAAACTCTACAATAACGCTAGTTCTTCACATGTTGGGAACAAAGGAAATGACATAGAGGTTGGTAACGATAATAATTTACGATATACCCATGCCATAGAGGGAATGTTGTTAAATGTATTCCAATAAAAAGAACTAGGATATGATGTTGAAATCCATAATACCTTCTTTGGCAACCTAAAATCTACTTCCACCACCCCTCTCTTTTTACATGGGTCAAGGTATACCTAACTATGGAAAAAGTTCTATTGTACAAACTAGAAGCAATGTATGATATGTTATATGCATGTTTCCTGTAATTTTTGAGATAACTAATCATTAGTTACCCTGTTTTTTAAAGAAACCTTCTCATGAAAAAATATTCAAAATGGTTGATTTTATGCATGTTTGATGAAAATATACATTTCTATTGCCCAATAATTTATATTACTAAAAGATAAGGGTATTTCAAGTGATAATGTCTTTCTCAATATCTATACAAAGGAAGAGCAATGTTGAAAAGATTTGGTGTTAAATACATATCATACCATGCATGCCAAAATGATTGTATTGAATACATAGAAAAATATGTAAACAAATAGATATGTCCAAAATGTGGGGATGTTGTGTGCCAAAAATAAAAAAATAATTGTAAGGCACATGTTCCTCTTCATTATATATTTAGGAACATGACTAAAATTCCTAGCATTCAAAGGATATTTCATTGCAAATAATTTTCCATGTTGTAGGGGTGACATTCCTCACATAGAAGTGAACTAGGAGTTACGTGAATCGTGATATATTCAATATCCATGAAGCATATAGAAGATAAATGGACTAATCAATTCAAGGATGAAGTATGGAGCCTTTGATTGAGTACAGACATGAACGAAGTTAACCATATTCCTTACAAAAAACCAACTATTATATTTGGCCAATGGTAGTGACCAATAACAATTCACTCCATGGTTGTCAATGAAAAATGAACATCTTATGTGGGCTCTTATAGTCCTAGGTAGAATATAAGTGAAAAAATGGATGTCTAACTTTGACCATCGATCAATGAAGTTAATAAATTATGTGATGGATACATGTATATGATGTATCAAAACCCTTCTCAATGGAGAGGCTTTTTACATTGTATGGTATATGTGTGTACACCATGTAAGATTATCCAAGGCTAGGTGTTTGTTATAGTAAGCATGTTCATTTATTTTTTACATATGTAATGTTATTTGACATGCTTAATATGGTGCAACTATATTTTTTTATACTATTGTGCTATATATAAAATAACATCACAGGTCTTGTAACAAAAGGGTGAAATATAAATTTTCTAGAACTTATATAAAGGCTAGGATGTCCCACCACCCATGAATGTCTATTTATGATAGCTCGAAGGCATTCCTCTTAAAAAATTGGAGAAGGGTGTGGAGACACCTTATATGGTTCAAGTCCATGAATTTGTTTTACTAGATAAGGACATTTTCCAAGGTTGAAATCACATGATGATACAAACCTTCTAAGGATATGTATGTCAAATATATGATTATTTTCCTATAACATATATTAAAAGATATTGTGCACTCAATGTTTTATGGAAATTAGTTATGTGTGTGTTTATTTTGTATTGTCATTATCCTTTGCTCATGCATCATTTTGTGAACCATCATTTTCCTAGGATCCACAACATGCCTTATAAAAATTATCTACATGGGTACGATGAATCATATTAAACGAGATTTATATGGTTATCATTCCATAATGGCATCAAGAAATAGTTGAGATTGTATATTTGAGAAGGAACTACCCATGAATTTCATGGACTTGCAGTGCATTTTCTAGTTCACTTACCTAATGAGTTTAAATTAGTTAGGGTGCTCTCATGTTGTTGGATGTTATTCTTAGAGAGGTACATGAAAAAGGATTTGTTCAAAAAAAGGCAAGACAGGAGAACCATATGGTGGAAGAGTATATGGAATATGAGTCAACCTATTATGCTAGTAAGTAGATTAAGAAAATTAACAACAAGCCACGAGTAGTGGTTTGGTATATCCAATAAGATGATGAAAAAAAGAGAAGGGGAGCTACTCCAAACAAATGGAAAAATGTGCATGATAAAAAGAAAGTCACTTATCTTTTTTCAAATTTGTACACAACAATTGTTTATAGTAAAGTTGGTAATATATATTTGATCTCATACTATGGATTTTGAATTCTTGTATACATTAGCAAATTCAAAAATTAATGCCATCAATAAATTTATTTTTCACAATGCAAAGACAAACCGAGCATGAATTGCTTCTATGAAGATAAAATAAGGAAATGGGTCAATGATATGAAAGCATTTAGATAATTGAATGCTAGAAGCATGCCTTAACGTAATCATTTAAAATAAAATATATGAAAAGCTATGCCTTAACGTAATTTTACAATGCACATTTAAATTGTAACATGTATTATGTTTTTTATTAATCCTCAAGTTATTAGGCACATAGCACCATCCTTGTTTGCATTTTTAAAGTTTGCATCTATGTGGGAAGATGGGCATCATTTTCACACTAATAATGCCAATAATGAACACATCACACAAGAATGTTAAGTGGAATTCAAGATTAAACAATCTAGTCATGTTAGCCACCATCATCAAAACCTAATAAAATGGAAATAAGGTTACATTGAAAAGATATAAGAAATAATGCAAATGGACTTCTCATATTTTTCAATGTATTATTTTTCCCGCAAAGAATAAGATACTTTTAGATATAAAAATATAAAATAATATCATTTAAAAATATAAAAGAATATCATGATAATGGGATAATATGTATTAACTCAAAAAAAATGTAAGTTGAAACTAAAAGACTTCATATTTTCTCAAAATATTGCGACCAAATATACTTTCACTAAATGTGTTGGATGAAGATGAGTGGTTTATACCGAGACATGATACAATATCAAAACACATTTTCGAAAAAAACAATGTTACAGTTCAACAAACAAAATATAATTAGGATGACGACAACTAAGAGTGATATGTAGATGTTTTGACAATAAATTTGTTTTCCACTTACATACATGACATTATAATGGTTTAATTGTTTGAAAATATTTCATAATAGATTTATTTTCTACTTACATGACATTATAAGTGTTTCGTTGTTTGAAAATGTTTCATAATTGGATTTTTTCCTGGTTGGAAAACGTGTGATGCGAGAGTTATTTTTTGTTTATGAATTCAATGTTAAACATTAAAATTGTTTGGCCATGAGAATTGTTACTTTGTTTGATTTTAGATTTTATTAGAGTTTGCCCAACTTAAACAACGTATATAGATTTATTATTTTGACATAGGAATTGTTTTTTTCTTGGAAACCTATGACACCATAATTGTTTTCTTGTTTTGTTTTACCATATCTGATATTAAAATTTATCAATCTTTTGAAAGTTTTTGCCATCAAAATTATTTTCTGTCTATTTTTCGAAGTTTGAAAAAAAAATCATTTTCATGATTGAAAATGTTTAACATTAAAAACATGTTTTCAATATGCGATATTAGTATTGTTTGTTTGTTGGAAAATATTTTACATTAAGATTTGTTTTATTATTTATTTTTCAATATTCGTCGTTAAAATATGTTGTTTAATCAAAATCTGACATTGGAATTATTTTCTTGCTTTTGAGTTTTTTATTTTTAATGTTTAACATTAGAATTCATTGCATATTTGATATGAATTGTTTTTTTTTGGATTTTCAATATTTCACCTTAGAGTTGTTCGATCATTTAAAATTTAACATATGGTTTAATCAAAATCTGACATTCGAATTATTTTTTGCTTTTGAGTTTTTAATTTTTAATGTTTAACATTAGAATTCATTGCATATTTGATATGAATTGTTTTTTTTTTTTCATTTTCAATATCTCACTTTAGAGTTGTTCATCATTTAATTTTTTTATGTTATTATTGTTTTATTATTTGTATTGTAGTACTTTTAGAATTGTTTGCTTTATACAAAAGATTATTTGACATTAGAATTTAATGTTTAAAATTATTAGACATTAGAAGTATATGTTATATCTAACATTATGATTATTGGCTTGTTTTTGTTTTTGTTCTTAATAGTTGATATGATCATTATTTATTCATTTGAAAATGTTGATAGGATCATGAGATTATTTACTCATTTGAAAATGTTTTATTGGAGTAGTTTTCTTAATTATGTTATCAATGTTTAATATTAAAATAATATCTTTTTATGTTTGAAAATGCAAGACATTAAAATGGTTAGCTTATTTTAAAATATTTGACATTAAAATTGTTTTTATTTTTATTTTTAATATGTTTTTATTGACATTAGAGTTGTCAGCTTTTTTGAAAATATTTAACATGAAATTGTTTCTTAGTTGTGTTTTCAATGTTTTATATGGCAATTGTTTGAAAATGTTTGGCACTAGAATTGTTGGTTTGTTTGTGTTTTCAATGTTTGATATTATAAATCTTTTTTGTTTTCATTTTGAATTTTTTAAATTAAAATTGTTGTTTTTTTTTGGGAATATTTGACATTAGAATTAAGTGTTGGTTTATGTTTTCAAGGTGTGATATTATAATGATTTGTTTTTTTATGTTTTACATTATAGCTTACTATTAGGAATTTTTTTTTATTGGGTTCTCTTACTTGTGCCAATTTTGTCCATTATATTCTACAACATATTACTTCTTTTTATATATTCACAATGTTTTAGGATTGTTTTCACGATTTAAATAATGCAATATGTTAATTATTATATAAAAATTCGAAGATTTCTCTTAAATTTAACTAAAAAAGTTCAATAAATATATTAAATAATACATTTTTGAAACTTCATTTAATAGAAGAATTTACTTTTTCCATTTGGTAGCTCCATTGGCAATGGCCATGAAAATGAAGTCTCACCAGATTGGAAGCCT
>APFE030707465.1:3211-14082 GCA_000404065.3 Pinus taeda | reverse complement strand
AATTAATGAAACTATGGAACCATTGGTTGAATGATTTAGTCAAGTATGTAATCATGTTTAATCAGCATATTATATTTAATTGTACAACAAGCAATGCACTTTGAAGAACAGTTAAATATTGTGTGGCATTAATAATTATAAGTTTTTTTGCAAGTATGACTCGTAATTAAATAATTTCCTAAAATAGAAATTAACATTATGTGGAAACTCTAATTTTTTTGAGATAACTGGCACACCTAACAAGTGGCTTAAGTAACCGCAACCTAGGGGCATCTAAGCACTCAAAATCACCAAGGATCACACCTAGCCTGGGCCACACTAACCTTTAGCATGATTGGATTTTTTCCTGAATTTCGAGCCAATTACCTTTTCACCACAGAATGTCTTAATAGAGCACCCGGGAGTGGAAACTCTAAATTTAAATGAGTGATATATATCAAATTTAATTAAAAAAATAGAGAAACCATTAAAATTTTAAACATAAACCTACTTATAATTCATTTTATAAATCAAGCAACAAAATTTGACATAATGTAAGAAAACATAATATACTTAATGTGTATGTGAAATATATATCTTATCAAAATCAATAAACATTTCATATATATATGAAGTAAAATATATAACAATCAATATACATATAAAACATAATTGCTTTCTAAATTTAAATGAGTGATATATATTAGATTTAATTTAAAAATAAAGAAATCATTAAAATTTTAACCATAGACTTATTTATAATTCATTTTATAAATCAAGTAACAAAATTTAACATAATGTTAAAAAGACATAATATACAACGTCATTAATATGTGTATGTGAAATATATATCTTATCAAAATCAATAAACATGTCATATATGTGTGAAGTCAAATATATAACAATTAATATGCATATGAAATATAATTGCTAAGATCATAGGCATTAATGTTTCCACAACAAGAGCTACAAGATTTATCAGTACCCATATCAAATAATGATGATGAAAAGAAGAGTATGGAACATTTCTCCACTAGGAGATATAGCACCTTATGTGACCATATCCTACAAAATATCATGAATATTTAGTGTTGGAGATGTATTGAATATGGAAGAGGAGAGAGATAAGTGGATGGATCGATAGATAGAATTTAATACAACTAGTGACACTTGTCGAGGAGGTGGTGGATTGATGGGTGGTCTAACTGGTGATATATGTGGAGGGGGAGAAGGAGGTGGATTGATGGATGGCCTAGCTATTAACACATGACGATGAGAAGGAGATGGTGGTGGATTGATAGATGATGCAACTGCTGACATGTGTGGAGGAGGACAAAGGCAAGTAGATTTATTTGGTGGAGAACTAAATAGTGGAAAATCACGTAATGAAAAATGAGAAAATATCGATTATCTAATGCAAGATCTAGTGGTGAAGAATCATACGATATACAAAAGAAGAAAATAATAAAATGCAAATTGATTTCATGCAAAACTAAGTAATAGAAAATTAAAAACTAATAAATTAAAAACATCATCCTAAAATGATGTTCCAAACGAATTCAAATCAACACCATCCCTCAACCTCTTCAACCTTTGAATGAGATTGAGAGCACCAACAACATGATCCATAAATGATTTCATATTTATAAAAGGTGCATAGATATCACTTCTTACTTAAAAATTAAAAGGCATATAGATCCGCCACCTGAAATCTAACTTGTAAAATTCTAACTTATAAAATGTATTGATTAAACATCTTATTCAAAGTTAATATTAACATTTTGCAAACAACCACATTATATAACTGCATTTTGAAAGGTATTTGAAATAAATAAAAATAATTATAATAACAAATTATTTTTCTCAAAATCATATGACGTTTGATATTTTCCAATAATGTTGAAATGAATGAATGAAGTATGCAAATACTTTTTAAAAACTGTACAAAATTTGATAATATACTCAGCCTTCCAGATAAATATTTCTTTAAGGTTGAAAAATCCCCTCCTACAGAAAGGGACGTATATTATATTTTAAAACCAGCCTTGGACCGGGTATGGATATGTAATACATACATGAATGTTGTCATCGGAAACCATATGGCACCTCGTTCTACTCAACGGTCAACCGCTTCCGGAATCATTGTAACTGGTCCTGTCTCACATAAAAGCGGCAACCCATCCTCGATCTCAAACCTGAGCACCGCCCAAATTGATAAAGCCGGTGAACGATCCAGGCCGGCTGTAATAAACAATCTGATAGCTGACATTTTGTTAGTTGGCCGTATGTGCATTCTACAATTAAGTATGAAAGAATGTAAGAATGTATTAGTATATCAAGTTTATGATAAAACTAATAATATAATGAAAATAATTATATATATATATTATAATATATAGAATAAATATATAATAAAAAATTAAAATAAATTTAATAAAAAATAGAAAATTTTAGATTAAAAATTTCTTAAAAATAAATATTTGTAAATAAAATAAATAAATAAATTTTTAAAAGTACATATGTCAATGTATATTTGAAAAAAATAATTTAATAATTATTATAAATATATACCATGTCAAGGAAAAAAATAATATTAATTAATATTATAGTAAAAATAATTAATTCTAAATTAAAATTAATATTAATATTATTAGATTTAATAAATTTGATTAATAATTTAAGAAAAAATTTGTATCATATTAAATGTGGAATTAAATAAAAAATTAAATTTTAATAAATCTATGCTGTAAAGATCACATTATTGGATTATGGTCGTCACTGGTTAAAGACGCCTTCATTTTGACGCACACATTTACCGATTAACTTAACCAATAGGATTGACTTTTATAGTGATCCGGTCACACATAAACCATGTCCCACGCCATAACTTTCCCTCAGTGCCCATCACGTCTTTCTGTTCGTCTACCGCTGGACCGCGCTCTGTCTGGGGCCCGGCGGAGATCACGTCATTTGCACTCGATCGGACCAGATTCCGTCGTGTTGTTCCGTTCTGGGTAGATGGTTGTTTACGGCAAAAATTATATAGTTTTGGTATTTTATTTGGGAACATTGATGTGACAGATTTTCTTTGGCTTGGAATCTTTTGGGAAAGAATTCTGTCAATGTTATTTTCCAGGCTTGATTTCTAAAAGGTGCATGGTGACATTCACCTTTTTTTACAGCTCTGATTGGAATTCCCTAGTAATGAATAATTTTGGCTGTCGTCCCATCGTGCAAGAATAGATACCCAAATATAGATGTTCCCAACAAAAAAAATTGGAAATTGACAACTGTAATGTAGGTGCAACTAGCAAGAGAAAATACAACGATAAACATGAAATCCAAGTCATACTAAATTATTCTGCTGCTCTGAATGAGATATGTGGTATCATTACCAACAACTTTGGGTTAAAAAAGATATAATTTAAAACTTATAAACATCCCATGGGACCAACTACACATCTTTTATTCGTGGAACAAAGGTATATGTTTTCATCCTAAGATTTCTTAACATCTTTATCTGATATTAAATTGTATTTATTTGTTGCGATCTTTTAACTTTTATCTTTTATTGGAATATGAGGTAAAGCATGGGATTTCATTTTGATTTTGTGGGGGTTGACACTTTAATTATCATATTCTTCTTTCGCTTTGAGATTATCATATATTTTAAAGCGAAAAGATTTGAAGTCATATTTTTGTGTAAATAATAATAAACTTTTGACATAATTAATAGACATATTGATTAAACTTGATTGATAAATATGTTATAATTTTTATTTAAACTTAAGACTTAGTGGTCCCATGTGATGTTGGAAAGGAAGATGTAAACTTAGGTTTGATGCATGAATCTCGTTTATTGTAGACTCCCATAACTTTAAAATACATGGGTCACATGTTAGTTGAAAGGGCATATATCTATATTTATATTCAACCTATGAATTTCGTTCGTAATCGATATCGTATGAAATTAAAATAAAATAATATATATAAAACTAACCTTAGGCCAAACTAACTTTTTATCTATATAAAACTAATCCATTTAATATTAATTCCTTGTCATGATAAGATATTTGAGGATTACCCATTCATTAAAGTCAATTTTAAAATTTTAAATAAAATAGTTTTAAAGCGTGAATAGAATAGATAGGTTATACATGATTTAAAACATTAGAATGATCACCCCCCGCCTCAAGAAATTTCATAGATAAAATTAGCTTTATTTATGGGATACTAAAATATATAATTATTTAACCAATTTCAAAATCGTAATCATTTAAGTTTGATATTATTTTTTTTGGTATTATTAAAAAAATCAATCACGCTAACTTTATTTAAATTTAAATTTTTATTTTTCTAAGATGCACTTAGTTAAGATGGATACAATCTCTAGACCAAAGAGATCTGGCAGATGGGGATTGCTTCATATGAGATCTTTTGGTAAAGCTCTACTGTGTAATTCTCTAAAGCGTGGTATCTTCGGTATGGGCAAATGGAGCTCCATCATCAATCAAAAATACCTGAAAGGTAAGCCTCTGGTATACTGGTATCGGAAGAAATCACTGGGCTCAACAGGGGGATCTGCTATATGGCTTGGCTATAGAAAGATACAGGAGCTGTTTTTTTATTTCCTTAGATGGCGCATTAACACAGGCTCCTCTATTCTTATTGGCTTGGAACCCACTGTTCTCGGACTGGAAGATTCTCTCTCTCCTGACCTCATTTCCTTCCTGCACTCTCAGGGTTTATTCTCATGGAATGAGCTAATTCACGCATGGTCCTCATCGACGCCTGTTTGGAAGACAGCCGATGAACTCAATCTGCCTCCCACACTGTGTCATCTATGGGTTTCGGCGTTAAAGGTTTTTGATGTAAAAGGAATTAAACAGTCTGGGACCAATGATGTTTTGGTATGGTCGAAGTCGCGCTCCACTCAGCCAGTCTCTGTAAAAGATCTATATGCAGCTGCCTCATCAATGCTACAGCCGCTCCCTATGCCCTGGTTTCCTTCGAAGTTCTGGAAATCTTCATGTCCGCTCAAGGCGATTTTATTTTCCTGGTTGGTTTTCTCCAATAGGAACCTTTCATGGGAGGTTCTACAGAGAAAAGGTTGGACGGGTCCTGGGAGATGTGTCATGTGCTGTCAAGCACTTGAAACAAACATCCATATGTTTTTTCAATGTCCGGCATCGGCCAAAATATGGTATGAACTTTCCTTAACTTATGGTTTTCCTCATCAAATTTTATCCTCTGTACAGGTCGCTTTCAAGTGGTGGAGTGAACAGGTTCCAGCTTGGAGATCGATATTTATCCTTACCTATTGGTTTCTCTGGAAGTGGAGAAATGCACGCATTTTCCAGGAGTCAAACGCTCCTATTGATTCGGTGTTGGTCTTCATAACAGCACTGGCTGCGCCGGACTGACATGTTTTTTCCTCTTTTTCGGTCATGATTAAATCTATGTGGTTTTCTTCATCTTGTTAAAGTTCTCGATGGACATTGTGAACATGTTTATGGTTTTTTTTTGTATGGTCTCTGACCTCTTTATAGTTTCAGTTTCTGGCTTATTATAGGCTCAAAGGCAACGCCTCTATTGTCATCAGGAACAGGTTATGCCTGGTTTAATATGGCCTTTCATGTTACAGCTCGTTATATTTCCTTAATATAATATACATGTTGATTTTCTCTCTAAAAAAAAAATAAATAAATAAAATAAATAATTTAATTTAAATTTAATATGATTTTTTTTTTACGATTATTAACAATAATCAATCATCATTGTTTAACTCCAACCCCATGTTTGAAGTAGTAAATTATTTTCTTCTATTTCTACATTTCAAAAGTATTATGAATAAATAGGAAAGAAAGATTCACATATTAATTTTATATAATAATATTAAACATAATGTTAAGAATGGAAATTTTTACTTCATTAAATTTTGAAAAATTATATATAATTTAAAAATTAACACCTAATATTTATAAATTATCTTATTTTAAAATATAAAATTATAAATTTTTTACTTAGAGATATTTATTTTGGGAATCAAAGATATTAAATTTTAAGTTTAATTATAAATAAATATAGTTATACAATAATAATTAAACTTCCACTGCTTATATTTAATAATAAGTAAAATAAAATTGAAATTTATCTCAAAAATAATTATGTCTTCTTACATTCAATTTAATTCCAATTAAACTTTAATTACTTTTATTATTTCTTTTTATATATATTATAAAATAAACATAAAACAACAACGGATTAAAAAAAAAAAAAAAAAAAAAAAAAAAAAAAAAACTTAGAATTAAATGTTTTAATTATATATATACAAAAAAAAAATAGATGTAATATTTTAAAAAAATTACAAATATTGTCACGGTTTTATTTAAAGCAATTATAAAATTTATAAAATGTATGATTTATAAATTATATAGTTTGAGTGGGCCTAATACTTAAGTGCATGTGTTTCCTTTTAAGAAGTTACAAGTTCAAAAACAGAGCGGCTAGAGTATGTATGCCTTCATAGACTTAGCACTGAAATCACTTCAAATCACTTTGCGGAGGTGGGCCCCTTATCCCATGCACAAAGGGGTCTCATAGACTTTGTGACCTTAAAATTAGATAATAATAATAATAATGGTCATTATGTGGGTCTCTTATCCCACAAACAAGGGAGTCTCATAAATGTTGTGACCTTAAAACTAGATAATAATAATAATGAATATAAATAGTCATTATGTTTCATGTTTTTATAACATTAACTTAAATATGTGGTTGTTATAAGATTGTAATGATTTCTAGTAATAACTTTTAAACAGTTTTAAGAATTTTACATTGAAAATAGCCTAAATACCCTATAGTAATGAGGAGAAATTGGTCATAAAATATATACACTTAATTAAAAAATAAACTATATATCTAATAATATATGAGATAAACATTTTCAAGTAAATTAAATTAACAATAATTAAATAACGAAATTTCTCAAACATTTAAAAATAATAAAATTTATTAATATAATATTTTTATATAAAATTACATTATATAAATATTAAAAACTTGATTCCTTTGCATTTTTAACTATTTAATGTAAATTAATTCATATTTTATTATAAACAAATAACAAATATGAGCAATAGTTAGTCATATATATTAATTATTATTTAACATCAATTAAAAATTAAATTTAATGAATTCAAATATTATTGATAAAAAAAAAATTAGATAATAATACTAAGAAAATTAATTTATTTTATTTTTATTATAAGCAAATAATAATATTTGCCTAATTAAATTTTATAAGTTAAGCTATTTGATTTATAAAAATAAATTAAATCATATTACCATTTAAACTCGTATTTTATATATGCCAATGATAAATTCATTATGGTTTAATATTATATAAATTTTGATATTGTAGTTAATATGGTTTAATATTTATGGAAAACTTAATTCTTCTAAATTCGTAATCTATTTAAATTTAAATTAATTCATATTTGTATTATAAGCAAATAATAACGTTAACATAAATACTCAAATAATTATTTTATATTTAATATTATTATGAATTAAATTTTATAAATTAAAATATTAATCTGATAAAAAGAAATTAAATGGTATAAGATTAAATTAATTTGGGATTTTTATTATAAGCCAGCAATAATATTAATTTAATTAAGTTTAAATAATTTTAATATTATTTATAAAATTAAATTTTATGAAGTTAAATATTTAATGGATAAATAAACTAAATTGCATTACCATTAAAACTCAATATTGTTATATTATCCAATGATATTTATTAATGGTTTTAATATTTATGTAAATATGTTTAATGTAAATATTAAACCTCTTAAAGTAATCAACATTGAATAACGACTGATGTTAAAAATTTATTAAAAGTTTTAATATATCCCAATGAATAAATTTATTATGGTTTGAATATTTATGGTAAATATGTTAATGTAATTACTCTTACTGTAATCACAATTGAAACGACTGATGTTATAAAATTTTTGAAAATTTTTGATAAATTTATTAATTATATTTTAAAATTGAATAATATGTGAATTAAATTAATAATTAGATAAATTATGTGTAAAATTTATGAAAGTTTGATAATTATAATTAAAAATTTTAAAAAATTGAATAATATGTGATTGAATTAAAATTAGAGTAAATTATGTGTATAACAAAGGTTAAAAGAAAGAAAGTTCTATAATATTTATTAGGATTAATTTCAAAGATTTAAAGTTGTAGACACGCAAAACATATGTACCATATGATGGCATATATATTTTGATAAGTTATTAGGAGTTACACTTATCAACATTATGATTATGGAAGTTGTGAGTAAAACATTTTTTTTTTAATGTAAAACTTATTTATCATATTATTTTATTTAGTAAGGAACATTTAAATAAAAATTATAAGAAATTATGTTATTAAATAGTAATTCAAGTATCGAATGCAATTATGGAATTTAAATATCATTAATATGATTAAAAAGTGTTAATGGAACATCTTTGGTAACCTCGTGTAAAAATAGATAGAATTATAAAAAAAAATTATAGACCTTACATGTCACTTAATAAATATTATTATATATTCTTTCATTGATCATTAGATAAACCAACACTATTACATAGAGTAACTTTAGTAAGGGAATAGTAAGTTACACAACCATTGACTGTCATTGTTGTAGAATATTATCATAAACTTCCTGATGTAACTCTATCATTTCCATGATTCTTTTATCTACGTAATCACATACTTGATATGGTAAATATCACATCATGCAAGAAATCATTATGATATGGTAAATATCACATCATGCAAGAAATCATTATTATCATAATGACAGAATAGGTAAACCATCATTGGGCATTGATATACCCTAGAAACTCGAAGGGTGAAAACCAACAAATGTTTCATTTTTATTAAATGCTTGTGAGCGTGCTCACCCCTCACTCAATATCTTGTAAGGGAGTCCATAAAATCTTACAAATGAATATCATTTTAATACAACATATCTAGCTAGAATCTATTATAATCATCATGATATCATTTAACCACAAATCCTCAATCTCTATGTCTTTTTGGCTTGATTGTTCCCATCAGTGGACCGTCCTGCAATTGACACTCCTCAATCTGAATGGACCATTAATTCTTTACTTGCCACAATGTTAAACATAATCTATCATTCACACACATGACAATCTTTTCCTGCAACTAGTACTATCAGCAAACTTTAATATCATGATTAGATCAAACAGTGATCAGAACAATAACAAATATCATTAGTGATATTTCAACATCTAATCATATTTATTCATAAAACATAAAAAAAAAATAGTATGACATGCTTTATTTAACAATATTGGAGATGCATTAATTAAAAGCACTTAACTATCAAAGCATGTCTACTTGTCTTTACACGTGTATGCTTATGACACATGTTTGTCCATCCAAAGCTCACATGTGTAATTAAATACATAAATATAACCAAGTTATGCTCACTTGGCCTTATCCCACTATTATCATGAGAAGGGAAATAACTACGTCTATCCACAAAAACACAATAATGTTAAAGAACTTCCATAGTTATTACCATCTCTTCGCATAAGAAGAGAGAAAATATCTCCAAGATACATCCATGCTAACTATTATCCCCCTCACATAATTCCACACTATTTTCCAAGAAAAACCACTACCATTGTCCTTACTTTTTTAAAGGAAACTAACATATTAGCTACAATTTTTCATGCCAATACATAGACTTTTCACAATAGTTATTATTCCTTCATGTAGATACATAATCATTTCAAAAAAGGAAACTAACATAATATTGCATGAAAATTCAAAATCTTTCCAAAAGAAGGCTAATATAACATTGTATGCAAATGCATAATATTTCCAAAGGAAAAGTAACATAATATTGTTTGCAAATTCATATTTTTTTTCCAAAGGAAAGATAACATAATCCTGCTTGCAAATTCATAATCTTTCCAAGAAAACTATCTCATCAACTATTATTTCTGTGCATGCAATATACATTTATTTCTTTATAATCCTACAATAATTAGTTGTTCTTTTATGTAAACAAAAACATACTTCTTTATCAAAAAGGAAATTAACATAGCAACAATTGTTCCTATGCATAGATATTCTTATTCTTTTTCAAAATAGCTATAATTTTCTTTGCATAAACAGATTTACCACAATTAACTAGTCCTTTGTGCATGTGAATACTCATGACCTTTACAAAGATCAAATTCTTAGCCACCATTGTTTCATGCATGCAATTTATGTATATTTATTTTCCCAGAAACTAACATATCAATTATTCCTTTCCGTTATTATGATCAACCCTCTCCTAGTCAAGTTATATGGTATTATTTTGGAAAGGAAGTTGAGTATATGGCTTGAAAGTGAAGGTAAGCGGGCTAAAGGCCAAGCAGGTTTTAGAAAGCAACACTCAACAACAGACCACCTCGTTACGCTTAGGATCATTATGGAGGAATGTTGCAATGATAAATCCAATCTTTTTTGTTGCTTTGTGGACTTTAGAAAGGCTTTCGATATGGTTCCTAGAAACAACCGTTGGAAAAAATTAGAAGAGCTAAAGGTTCCTTTTGAGTTGAGAGCTATTGCTATAAGGTTATATGAGAATGTATTTGCCAAGCTAAAGAGCAATGAGGAGTGGTCGAAAGATATTAAGTGTAATATCGAAGTTAAACAAGGTTGCCCCCTCTCTGATCCAGGTGGATATTGGTAGCCACCCACTAATTCCACGTGGATCCCCTCTAGTGCTTCTTTCAGTTCTTTCAGTTTCCTTAATTATAGCACAGTTTACTATTTTTAGCAGTTTTTCGGGTCCTAAACTTCCG
>APFE030707458.1:14289-53971 GCA_000404065.3 Pinus taeda | reverse complement strand
TTCTCATCATATTGAGAGCCATGCCATGGGTGTTGCCATCAAGTACAACATCTGTAACATATAACCATACCAGAAACAGAATGCCAACAATAAAAACCAATTTATTCATTAGACCTCTAAAGGCAATGTCCATAGCACGTTGAAATGTGGCACCAAAATTAATGAGTCTGAAAGGCATCTTCTAATAGGCATATTTTCCCCACTTGGTCTTGAGTGTTGTTTATAATATTTCAACTGGATGCACAGGAATTTGATTATATCCCAAGAATCCATCTAGAAAGGACATTAATTCAGAACCTACAACTGATTGCAATATCTATTCCATAGTAGGCAAGGGAAAATTATCTTTTTGGAAAGCTTTATTCAGGTTTCTAAAATCAATACAAATCCTAATATCGTTGTTCTTTTTCCTTACGAGTACCATATTCGATACCCACTTATAATGTCTAACACGAAAGATTATTTTGGCCTTTAGAATCTTGTTCAATTCAGATTTGATTTGAATTTAAAGGTTTTGGTGAATTTTTCAAAGCTTCTATTGAACAGGATTTTCATTTGAAGTCATAGGTATGGTATGTTGAATTATAGAGGCGTAATAAGTCTTGAGATCTGCATAATCCCAAGAAAAGGCACCTTTATATGTTTTCAATAACCTAATGAATGATATTCTTTCTTTAGATGATAGGCCAAGACCTAGGTTGACATTTTGAGGTTTTTCATTTGACCCTAGGTTTACTACTTCAAATCTCAAAGTAGAACTGTGAGTTTTGGAGTTAGTAATTTTCTTTAACCTATTCTTTAAATCATAAAGATATTCCATCTTAACCGCAAACTTTGGGATTGGGTTTTGATCATGATTATGCTTGATTTCGAGATCATGCTCATATTCATCTATGATTTGTTCTTCATATGATCCCTCTGATGTAAGGAAATTAACTACATTTGCATCATTGTTGAATACTCTCCAATTTGTTACATTGTTGAGAATAGATGGCCTAAATATTAACTCTATTAAAAATCTATCTGGACTAAAGTCTTATGAGGGTATAAGCCTGGATTCCACATTAGCAATTAAGTCAACACTTGTGTTTTCTAATCTAGGGACTGAAGATAGTTGAAAGTAGAAAAATGAGAAGTCAATTTCTGAGCTAAAGATTGATAGTATTTAAGGTGCCTAGAGACACAATGGATTGTATTTCTCACATGTTTCAAAATTATTTCCGAATCATCATAGACTTGCAGGTATTTGACATTAAGACTGATGGCTATATAGTCCTTGGATTAGTGCTTCATATTCAACGATATTATTAGTGTGCTGGAATTCAAGTCTGCAGGCCATCATGGTTTTCTCTCCTTGCAGATTGATCAAAATGCATCCTACACCTGCGTCGTCTTTTGATTTAGAACTGTCAAAATAGAGAGTCCATAATAGAGAGTTATTAGAAACTTTATCTACTAAAGTTAGACATTTGGAAAGATCTGTTTATGAAAAATTTTCGATTTAAGAAACTACACCATTATCTAAAAATGGAGAACTCTGAGCATTAAAGGATCCTAAAGAGGACTTAGTTGAGTAATTTCAAATGATATTATTAGTGAAGGTAATAGGTTCATTTCTCTCCTTGAGGTCGGTGGCTGTATATTTCATGAATTTCTCTCGCTCTACCCTGATTTGGTTTGGTTTACCGTTGTGTGGCAACCACATGCGAGACCAATCCGTTGCGAAATAACCGTGCAACTTTTTAGACCAATCCCTACTGATAATTAAAACATAAAATTCATATTGGCCACCAAAATATCAATTATTTGTGAAACTTTTGGATTAGAGGAAATCCTAATTGAAAATAATCCTATTTCTCCAAGCACCTCGACTTTTGTCCTATCTAACTGAACTATGTGCACTGTAGATTTTTAAGGTGTAATGTTCAATTTGGTACACATGGCTATTAGCATTATATTTGAGAAGGCTCTTGAAGCAACAAGGAAATTGTGAACATTCCTGTTGAAAATTTCATAAGAGATCAAGAATGGAGGAACATGAGAAATAGACCTATCACCAACCAGAACTAGATCTGAAGGATCTATTTTGTTTGAGGATGAGGGAGGTTTTCCCATATTATAGGAAGCTTGAGTAACTAAAATATATGGTAGAGGAGATATTGGAATTACTTTCAACTCTCTTAATGTAATCTTTTGTAGTTGTTTGAGTTTAGGGAGCTCATATGACGAGATGTTAGCTCTAGTCTTTTTCATGTCTTCCACTATATTATATTAAACCGTATCTTTGATTACCAATGTTTTTGAGGCATTTGGGGAATCTGGAGGGATAGGATCGATTAGGCTAGTCTTAGATTTATTTGCTACTATTTTCTACTTTGCAGGAGTAGAAACTTTTTGCTTTTGATTTGTGATAGACATGTCAGGAGAATTTTTACTTCATGTAGTCATTAGCATTGCTTGTGCCTCTTCTTTAGTTGGGAGGATAAAATCCCACATCCTGTTTAGTTCAATTTCTTCTTCCATTTCAATTTCCTCTTCATTTGGTGAATATTATTTTGCTTCTTGGTTAGATTCAACATTTGAAATGGTGTTTTGGGGTTGTGATGCAAAAGAAGGGTTCTTTCTGAATGATAAAGAAGGTTTCTTGGGAGCAGAGGATTATGCGACCTATTTTTTAATTTCGACCATTTCATTAGACATTGTTTTTAACACTTTCTGAAGGCCTTGAAGATCAAAAGGGTCCTTTGAAGCTTTCTTCTTAGATTCATCCTTAAATGTTACTTTTTTATCTTCCTTTCATTTGTTTGTGATCTATTTTCTAATGCTATGATTCTTCTTTCTATAGATAGGGCTTCTTTCATGTTTTCTACAAGGGTAGCCTTATTGGATCTATCTACAAAAATTGCAATACTAGAAGGAAGAGATGATATATACCATTCTATTTGTACATCTACAACATGTTTAGAGGTAGTTGGGATTTTGTTTAGCAATTTGTTAAATCTGGAGTTGAAATCTTTGATATTTTCATTTGGGTTAGCTTTTAAATTAGAAAGGTCATTGATCAAGGATGCTACGGTCCTATCATCACCAAATTTTGCAAGAAATACTTCTTGAGAAGTATCCCAGTCTCTAATCTAACCCGTTGGGAGGGAAAAATACCAAGACCCAACAGATCCTTGGAAATTATAAGGAAACAGTCCAATTACGACATATTCATGTGCAACCCCATTAAGATTCATGGCTAACATAAAATTATTTAGATGTTCTTCGGTCAGGAGAGCATCGTCAGGATTATACTTAGGCAACCATTTTTTGGGGTTAGTTGGCAGTGCATTTGTTTGCAACTAGGGTAGCACCAGGATTTGTCCAAGGTTGATTGGCCATAGCTTGAGTTTGGAACTGATAAAATGGGAAGGTCAGTCCAGAAGTACATATAGATGGAGAAGAACTTACTACTAGATTAATACTGTTAATTGTAGTACTATTGGAGAAGTGGATATTTGAGAAGTCGTGGATTGAATAGAAGTGGATGGGGAAGTAAATGGATGGAAAGGTGATGTGATCTTGCTGGTATCTGATTCATATGTTGATGAAGTGACTTTCCTACATCATGGAGGAATGGGCAACTCGAAAGGGGTAACACCAAGTCTTTCACTTTGCAGTCTAGTCAACACACCAGTTTGTTGTAATAAGGAGGTAACACTTTCTTCAGACACTTCGAGTATTTCTAGTTTCTCTGCAGAAATGGATATATGTTCCAATTTCTGTATAAAAGAACAAACTTTGAGAGACTCACGAGTGTAATCTAGAGAGGGTGATTGCCTTACTACTTTAGGAGATGAGGGAGATGTTTCTACAACTTCAGACTTCCAATCAGGAGATCCTAAACGAGTTTCAGAAGGTGTAAAAATGGTGGAGGGGTTTTGACTCTTATGAATGATTTTTGAATGATATTTAGGTTTATATGTCATTCATTGTTGGATGCCCTCCTTCTAGTGCCAAAATGTTGCGGCTTCGGAATTCTACTGCCAAAACATGGGGGGATAACCACCCGGTCCAGACCTTAAGACAACTCCTTTTCCATTTAAAGTGGTGGCTCCAATTGGGGATAATGGGAACAGTTTCCAAGTGTGGGTCTAAATATGAGAGTGGGTTGTTCATGAGTTATTTGCAATAGAATAATGATAATCTAAGTGACCTATTCTATAATATAATTTCTCTAACTAACTTATCCTAATATGAACCCCGGTATTCCTGTCTGGTATGTGATTTACAAAGATATCTATTTAACATGTGATAATAAAGATTGAACACAACTAAATAGAGATGATAACATAAAAGATAATTCCTTTGACTAAATATTTAGTCAAGGGAGTTTATAAAATATATCACATATAGAGTTATATATGAAAATCACAACTTTATCTAGGCATCATACAAAAGTGAAATTAATGCTTAACGGAAACAATAAATCTCACATATAATTCATGAAAGTAAAGTTTTTCAACTAATTAAATGTAAATAGAATCAAGCATACACGGTAATAGTACCATATGTGTGAAGTCCTTCTCATTTAACAAATGGCATAGACTAACTTATTTCTTCAAATCAAATTTTCTCCCAAGAATACAAAAGTGCATCAACAAAGGAAAGTAGTTTGATATCTAAAAGAGACGACCATGTTCCATAATTTCACCAAAGCATTCACAAACTTATAATAGTGCATTCTTTGCAAATGTTTTTGATAAAATTCTGGACCCTTCTCTAAATGCATGAGAAGGGTATAGATATTATTCTAACTAAATGTGCAAAAATAGATTATACAAAATTTGAGGAGGTTTCAAACAACCTTCCTTCTAACTAGGTAACTAACTCCAAAAATAAACAAAGGTTAAATAAATAGAACTAAGAGGATTTCTTGTTGTTTGCCAACTTGTCCTTTAAATAAAAAAATATCGGTCATCAGTTGAATTTGAGGAGGTGCCCCGAAATGAGTCTTGAGTTGTCCTGTGAAGATTGCATCAGTGAGCGATGGTAGCATCCTTTGAGTCATATGAAGGGAGAAGTTGAGAGCCATAATCTAGCTATGTGGCTTAACAAGATACTTCCTATACGACTCCTAATTGGTCGTGGTCAGTTTTGTAATTGCCTCTCTTTGACTTCCCGCCTTTTCTTGCCAGCCTTTATTCAGAGCAGTTAAATCGGGAATTTCTTTCATATTTCCTTCTTTAATGAGATTGGTGGTGAACGGGATGTGATTCACTTCTTTGATGATATTCATTGATACTTTGAATTCCCTTGCAACTGCTAGCTCAGCCTATTTTATTCTGCATCCCAATCCGTGAAGAGAATGTCTTTATGGGTTTCCTCAATCTCAAGTAGATTGGATTTCCTTATATCTTCTATTTCCTTCCTTTCAATGAACTCAAAGATTCTAGTGTTTAAATAGTTCAACAATGTTCTCTGGTCGATTGCCTTATCTGTCAGCTGGTCGCTAGAAGTCAGATAGGGAGTAATGTGTGACATCTTGGGGCAGAAATAATTATGTTGTTTCACTAGAAGGGAATTTAATTCTAGGGCCTCTTTTGTTGAACTCATTAGTAGTGGGAACATCCTTTTATCTTTCAATGGATTGCTTCATTTCTTGGAGTTGCATGTTCTTGGACGAAATATCAACTTCATGGCTTATTTTTAGGACCACCATGTCTTACTGCAATTGTGTGAGTTTCTCAACCACCTGCCTATTTGCACTTTCTTTCTCTACCTTGAACTCTTGTTCGAGCTACACAATTCTCTCCTCTTTCTCCCTTAGTAAAGTATATACCTTAGTATCGTTGTCCATAGTGGCCGATGTTTATGCTCCCGTGAACTATAATAGTCTAGTCAAGTCCTTGGCTAGATCAAAAGGAATGTCCTTCCAAACAATGTCCACCAGCTCATTTCCAAGTGGGAATTCAGGTGTATCTACCCTTCTCCTTTTTCGCTACCTTCTAATTGCAACCTTGTGGAGAGGGATATAGAACACATCAAGTGGAGGTATTTCTATTATTTTTAGAACAATTTCTAATGTGGGCAGAGCAGGGATAATTTCATTATGCTGGGACATTGCCGCTTGTTCCTCCATAGGTGTGGACTATTCACCAATAGACTTGGACTCTGTATCCTTATGAACATGAAGAGGAGTTTTGCATTCCGTTATTTCTTGGATATTTGAGGCTTTGGGAGTGCCTTGCAATTTTTTATTAAAATGATCCCACTTCTTTTCCAAACTAGTGTCTTTGGCCTTTGAACTAATCTCTGTAGTGGGGGTGCTCATCACTTGTTTCTCAACTGAATTCTAATGGACTCATCTGTGTTGTCTCCATCTTGGGGTTTCCATGTGTTTGGTGTCCTTAGTGTTTACCTGAGAGTCTACTTAAGAGCTAGGACCTCCACTATAAACAGTGACACTGGGTGTAGACTTATCCTCGAGCTTTAATAGATGCATTGAGATCACCTGGATCCTCTCATCTTTGAATTCCTAAAATCTTTGAAAATCTTCAGGTTTTAGATTTTCCTTTGCCCATTCAAATGATTGTTCGAAGGATACGACTGACTGTAACAAATCCTCAAAATAATTATCGTCATGATTGTATGGCTTGAGCTTTACTCTAGTAGTGACATTATATGCCACTTTGCTTGGATCAAATTGCCTCTTAGGTAATGTATGAAGCTTGAGGTCTTCCATATATGTTGATTCCTTAGTAGCATGAACAAATTTGGCTAAAGAAAAAGAACCACATTTGACAGGGAAAGTGGGCATTTATTTGCTGACACTTCACTTCCTTTTAGTTTCTTTGTTGGTACTTTAGTCTATTCTTTCTTGTACAAGTGTCAATATGTTGTCATAGGTTATGACTCTTCGCATTTTATAAATCTTCACATTCTCTTCATGATTGCAACATAATCTATAAGTATTTGTAGACCCTTCCTCTTAGAATTATAGTCATTTCATCTTGGTTTTGGACTTTTTAAAGCTATTCTTAAGCCATTTCAAGCAAGAGTGCACTTCTAGAAGCAATGGCCTCATTGTCTTGGAAAGTTGCACCCAGAAATTTAAGTTTTCACCTTGAGCGCACTCCTTTAACTCAAGGAACTACGCCATCCTTGAGTGCATGATTCCTCCTTGAATCAAAATTGTTTTTCCCCTTCGTCCTTAAGCTATGTTCCTTGCATCCTTATAGTTCCTCTTGAGCACACGTGCACACTAGGAAGGCATGAAGCTTGATCCCATGTCCCATTGGTGTGCACCCTTGCGCCCTCCTCGGTCCTTGAGCGCACTATTGCACCCTAAACCCATAAAATATTTCCCTTCATGCTTCGATAGTGCACCTTGCGCCCTTGATCTCTTTCTTTCTCTTGCATGAGTGTACTAGCGCATCTTGAAGGCCTCGCATGAGTCTCGAACCTTCATTGTTGTTCTCATATGTGCCCTCCTCTGGCTTGGTAAACGTTTCTTGTATAAATAGTCATATTGTCCCATCTTTTATTGGCTTGCAGTCTTAGCTATCCTTGATGGATCTCTAAACGTGATTTGCTAAGTTATCACTTCTAATAGATAGAGGATATAATAAAGATATCTTTTGTTGCCATGAGTATGCTTCCACATGGTGGTGTTCAAACTACTAGTATCATTACCCTTTCATCATTTTTTGGAATTATGCCTCCCACTACTCATCATGTGGCCTCAAAAGAAGTGTTAGAAGCAAGCACTGAAGAAGTAGTGAAAATTACAAATCTTTCCATTCCTATACTCACCGGCACACATTGTTTTATACACAAATATTCATAGGTCATCTGAAAGGATATTAAATACATATCCACGAAGAAGAAAATATTTGGAAGATAAGAAAGTATACATCAACATCAAGTGTTTGAGGATACACAAAATTGCATGGAGTTTCCTATTTTTTCCTTGTTCAGAGGCAATTGAGCTGAACCTATCACAAATGCATGATTCGGATCTTGTGATTCATAGTCAAAGTTGTGGCCAGCTTGCCACCTACTATGGAGAGGACATGGAAACATACTACAAGATGCTGGAGCCCATAGAACATGGAAACAACAAATTCTACACTAGATGAGATAATCTTGGCACAAGTGATATCATCAAGTCCTAATGTTAAGATCCTACCGAATTTCAACACTTCCCATCTACAGTTTATCTAACTAGTATTTTGAGGGAGGTGTAACAACACCTTATTTCTATGTGTTGTAGGCTACATGGATGGAAGAATGCTAAGTATTTAAGGAGAATTGGATATTCATGCTCAACTTGGTTGTTACTATAAACACCCTCCTCCAACATCTACCCAAGTAACTAGCCAACCAGGATAAACATGTGATGAGAGGCTACTATGCTTGGATTTGACCTCCTATGTGATGTTAAGGAAGTGGAATTGATAGGTACATCACACGCAGTAATCCAACTCCAACTTTAGGATCCAAAGGAACTAATCCAATACTTCAGACAACTTGCCCTTGAGTCCTACTGAAGTTTTGACCATCTTAGGCCTCAATTGCTCTCATGCTATAGGCATGACAATGTCCAGAAACTCTTAGTCACTCTCACAAGATTATGTGCCATTGTCCAGGGACCCATTTTGCCAGTTCTATGCAAGTGACCTTGGGATTTAAGCCACTTTTTAAGTCCCAAACCCTAGGTCACTTCCCAGAATGGAGCGATAGCTTAAGATTAGTAAAAGAACATGAAAAAAATGATGCCAAAGTAATAATTTGAACAATACCTTAACCAAATCCCTAATAGCCATGATAGGCATTTCATCCAACATATCATCAACATGTAACCTACAGGTGTAAACAATAAAATTGAGTGTAAGGATCTCATACTTATCTAAGAATCACTATGAACCATTGTTCCCTCATGTCATTTTCTACATTATCATCTACTATGCCATAAATACATTATCCATTCATTTACAAGTAAAAACATGCTGAAAGCTATACATAGTTGTTTTCATAAACCATACATATAACTAGCATAATAGGGACAAAAATAACATAAACATATCAACCATAAAACTCACATATACATCAATACATTTATACATGAAAATCAAGGGAATGAATTTCTCATTAATGAATGTATTAAACCAACTGGAGATGGGACTACCACATTCCAGCCAACCATAGATTGGCTAAGTCAAGTCTCTCTTCAGCCAATCATCCCCATGCTGTATTCTAAGCATGAATGTGGGACTCATAGAACACACCACAAAACATCAACAAGCATAGATGCTACCAGAGTTCTTGCCAATACCATCAGGAATTTGAGTGTCTCCTAGTCTCTCAAGCTTTACTATAGCCCATAGTTTGATTGAGGGATCACTAGACCTTACACCTAGGCACACTCTCTAGGATTTACCGTACATCCCATCATAGGATACTAGGCCCAACAGAGAGAAATACACCTCTTGGCTTTATTATATATCCCGCCATTCACAATAAGGATTCCTAGGCCCACTGAGGCACATAATCTAGCTTTACCACAACCGACAATTCGATTCAGGGGTTACTAGGACAGTGGATTTACTGTGATCCACAGTCTAGTTCAGGGACCACTAGGCCATGTGTTTGTCAGTTCGGAGATCGACCCCACTCAGCTTCGAATCTATCTGCCCACATTAACTGAATATGAGAAACCCATCTCATCAAAGCTATCGAGAAATGGCAAGCGTAGGTTGAAGAACAATGTCACACCTAGAAAAACCCATTCCATGATATAAAAGAACAACATGCAATCCCATGGATGTTAAATCTAGAAAGGAAAATACACATAAAAATTGATACCTGCAATGAAGCCTATTGTAGCTGCTTGATCCTGCCTTTCCCTGCTTCGTATTTTCTTCCTCTTTCCTTCTTTTCCTTTCCTACTCCAATGCCAAAGTGCTCCAAGAAACCTCTAAGTGTCCAAGAGAATGAGAGAGAGAGAGAGAGGGAGAGAGAGAGAATAATGAGATAGCTCCAAAAAATCAACTGATAAAATATTACCAATTGATCCTCAGAAGTCTTTTTATGAATGAGGCCTCTCTTTTCTTCATTTTACATTATTTTCCTTCATTTTCCTCCATTTTTCTCCTCACATGCAACCTATGACGTTTCATCTCCTTTTTCTCCGAATTTCCATTATTTTCATAAATAATTGTGCAAAAATGCCATTTTCCCTTTCCAAAGCCTTAGCCATTGCCTTTTCTATTTTCCTTAGCCAAAAACAACCAAATGAACACCCACTAGGATGTCTTACCCAAAATTCAGCTTGGAATAAGAGTCCCATCAATTGTGGTTATTGTTTTTAACTTTTATTAATGGAATTTTCACTAGGGTTGTTACAGTTACTTACGGAAGAATATTGAATTAGGAAGATATACTTTCTTTTCAATTGCATCGACATGTTGGGCATGCCAAAGTAGCTCTAACGGAAAATAAAGTGCTAGAGTTTTATATGTCAGCATATTTTTAGATGGGATCTATGCATAGTATGCATTACCTGGGATGTATTAGAATTGGACCCCATAGGATAAGCTTCCAGTCTATTTCCATTGTAGGGTTTTGTCAGATTCGATTTTTAGAGGGGCATATGACAGATTGGAAGAGAACTTATTCATAATCATATTTAAGATGATATATGAGATTGATCCTCATTGGATGACTGACCAAGTGAATCACACACATGATACTACAAATTGGTTTTCCACACGAGATGACACATATATTAGATGCTTTGGACACCAAAATCCTCCCCATATTATGCTGTGATGTGTGACTAACAAGGTAGTCATGTAAGAAGTTTCTTATCAGTTGAATGGTGGATTGTTAGGAGTTCTTGATAGAAGAAAAAAGGTCCCATGTCTGACTTTCCCTTTGAGGGTTGGAATGTATAAACTGAAAATCCTCAAGGAGGAAGATGTTGAAATACAACAGCTAGATAACTTGCACTTTGGAACCAAGAAATTTCATAAGTATGATCCTAGTAAAGTGTGTTAGAAACATTATGATAAGATAGGATACACCTGGGGTTACGTATCAATGATTACTGCAGAATATGAAAAAGTGAAGAATTGGTATAGTGCATTAAGGAAGACTCACATAGGAGATGAGGTAGACACACATACAGTTCGACAAATGCCTAATTTATAGGTACAAGAAGAACGACAAATGAAAACTGCATAAACTATTGCACAATATCCTAGGAAAAAGGTAAAACATGATCCAAGAGTAGAGAGTAGAAGAAAATGGAAAGCTAATCCATTAAGGAAAGGTGGTTTTGGAGCTGAATGGGAAAGGATGTAGTGAGAGTAAGAAGAGAAGAGAAAGTAGGATGAACCGCTTAGAAAGAAAGAAGAGGAAGAAGAAGAAAGAATGGGAATACAAGAGGAACAACAAAGACATTCACAAGAGGAGGAAACAACAAAGAGGATGGAAGAAGAACAAATTACTGAGGAAATAGAAGTACAATTGCAGGAAGATGACACCATCTAGCCCATGGATGATGAAATAGGTTCTTCGATAGAACCTACTCTTATAGCTGGCCATCTACTATTTGATGAGATAAAGATCACACCACGACCAAAAGATAGATTCATGGATGTAAGTAATGTTACATTTGATCAACTGAAGAAAATGATCATGCAAGAAAGATGAAGATTATTCCTAAATGATCTCCATAATTCATACTTTGTATCTGTGGAGAAGGTGATAACTGCAAACACTAAGAGGAATCCCTAGGAAATTATGGGAGCTAATTTTTCTTTTTCCGCAACCACATAAGATAACACAGACTACCTCTTAAATGAGAATGCATGATTAAGGAAAGAGTTATGTTGGGCATGGAATCGCCCCAAGACATGTTTTGGGGCTCAAAGCCCAAGTTTTGATAGAATTTTGTTGTAAAGCTCCACGAATTGTGGGCGTGGGGTGCGAAAGTATAATAGAGTCACATGATTGTCAACCCTAGTCTTTTAATGTAATTTCAACTAGATAGACCTACCCATGGTCCGTGGACCATGGGATTGCATAAATAGCGGGGGGCTCTAAGTGTAAAGAGTAAGTAGAGAAATAGGAAGAGAGGCTAAGGAAAAGTGTAAAGTGTGTCTTTGGGTCGTAGAGTAGGAGAAGACTATGTAGCTGAGTGTGCAAAGGCCTAGTAGTCCACAACTAAGTGCGCAGACCCTTGCAGCTAAGTGTACAGGGCAAAGTCGAGTCTGTAGCCAATGAAGGAATTAATAAAGAGAAGTTTTATCATAATTTTGTGTATACGTTCTTTGGTTAATGCATGCTTGATTTGATTTGCAAATATATTGTTTATTTACCGCGCGCACCTATATGAATGGTTTACATTGTTAAGTATACGTAAAGCACTTAAGTAGGAAAAGTTAATTAACTAACATTGGAATACCATTGAGGTCTTGGGTAATAATGTAGAGTGTGACGTTCAACCCCTTGGTAGGACTGTGCGGAGGCATTATATCACGCTGCAAGGTATGGGAAAGTGCGTGAAGAAACCTACACATAGGGTTAAACCGTGGACCACTTGAACTCATCAGACATCTCTAGGGTCTAGAAACTTGGTCCAAGCACCCTCCCATACTACTTCAAGTGAGACCTTAGTCCGCTCTCCATTGACTATTGCTGAAAGGGACAGTAGTACCGGATTTGTTTTGCTAAAACAACTATGAACCTGGGTCAGGCCTCAATAAGCTAACAAGCTAGCTGTAGTAAAGAAACAAGTGAAAAATCTCACTATAGAAAATCAACAACTATCTTCTAGTAGTCTCAGCACAACAAAATGGAACTAAGCTATACAGGAATAACTGGGGTTGATGGAGGACATCATGGTGCAATTGTATGATGAAATGATTGTTATCAAGAAATCTAGTTTCCACTCGGAGCTGCTAGTCCCACTAAGACTGGTAGCTATCTTAGAAACAAACAAACTAAAACTACTTTTTCTTTCCTTTATGAGAAGTATATAAGAGGGGAACAAAGGACACCAACCTCAATCTTGCGCTTAGTTCCTTGCTTGGTTCCTCTCCTTTCTAATAGATCTTTGCCACTTCTTCTTCATTTACCCAGCTTCAAAGAGTACCCGTGGAATCAAAGCAGCATAATACTATGGAAGAACAGAGATCTACAATCATAAGCAATACAGGACCAGATATGTATTGACCACACAAATGCATATATCATCAAACATACAAGAATGTGGAGGAAAACTTGAATAGCTTTATTAATATCAAGAATAGCAAAGAGTATTACAACCAATTGTTCTTACCCAGCATCATCCTCCAGCAAGAAAGCCCTTCTTCACCTCATGTAAAGCTCAGATCACCCAACACTATGATGTTGCACCAGGAAACCAATAGCACTTCCTTACAAGATACAAGATTCCAGCCTCTAGATCTCTGCGATGAGGGATCCATATATAGATGATTGTAGGGGGGTGAGTCAGCGTCTGGGATTTTGATTAGTGTCCTCTCTCTGATAGTTCTTTATTCCACTTGGAGATTGATGATCTCTTACTCATCCCTGGGCGAATTCAGAGAGGCAAGTGTCAGAGGAGAAGTTTCTGGAAGATTCTGTGATCCTCTGCCTCGCAAACTTTCTCTGCCATTTGTCCATTCTCACCCATTGCACCCTATAGAAGGGATTTCCAGTATGCATCACATCCTTTACACTAAGTAGGTGAGATGCATCACACCCTCTGCACTGGGCATTCTGTATGGTCCAGTTTTGACCAGTTCTGAGTAGTTTTCTATGGAGAACTTCTGGGAGATGATGTCAGCTGACCTTGTTCCTTTAGGGAGTGAAGCAACAATTTAGGGATTTAGGAGCCTTTGGTTTATGGACATTTATGATTGGGGTTGCAGTGCCCAAAAATGTCTATAACAGTTTCCCCCTAAAGCATGAGGTCGTTAATCTTTTGATGTCGGGTGAAATGTTTTATCATGAAGATCTGAAGTTTTTTCGAGCTGGAAGGCGACCTATAATAAGATACAATACAATACATTATATTCATAATATTTTTCATGATCTAGCTGAGGCGGGCATTCCCATTCTCAACTTTATAAATTTGTTTTCATGTACATAGGACAGGCAACCATCTGTGTAGCAGACTGATGATTCGGACAGAGTCATCATCCTTTGATTTGGATGATCATTTGTTTGGCAATGATGTACATTTGATGTCTTTATATTCCTGAATATATCGCAGCCCAGATGGATGAAACTAGATCTGGGGTCTTCCGAACTCGTTCAATCTTCACTTGGAGTACAAGTTGGTCCATGTGAAAGATGTTCTAGAGTCGAACATGGAAAGACATCGCCTGATTACCAGCCAATTATGTAAGCCATTAACAGGCGCGAGAGGAATCACCAATAATGAAAATGAACCTCAAGGTACTACAGTACAATTTGTGTGGTGTCAAAAATGGAATTGGCGTCGAACACCATGCAAAATCTCTTCATCGAAGGCCATTGATGTAAACCTGTCGCCAAAAGTGAGAAACTTGCGATTGAGGCATGCAAGCTTCAAAGTACTGAAATGGGTTGTTCCTAGGTCGACTTCTCGGATAATGAGCTGATGTCGACAAGAAGTGACCTATTGTAGGAGGGCCTTAATGAATCCCACATCTACGAAACGGAATAGAGCAAATGATTTTGGAGGTGAAAACGATCTGATGATACAAGGTTTAGGGTGGTGGTCATGAAATAATGGAGCGTAAATGTATTGTAGTGAATGGGGCACAAGTGAATTCTCTGAGTGACTTCTCTTGAGCATACCAGTGACATTGATAATGGATTGGTAGCGTTAACCCCAAAGATGGATGGTGTGATAGACCAATGGTGATATGACCAGTGAATGGAATAACCCAACCCGACTCAGATGTGGAGTGAAAGTGTCATGTTCAAGAGCGACTTGCTACCAATAAAGTTTCTTCAAGTTTTCTTCCCAATTTTTCCCCAGTCATTGCTAACCAGTGCCTCTTTATTTTTATCAAGCTTGAGGAGGATAACATATGCCTGTTCTATAATCCGCCCTTCCAGCGAACTCGTCGCTATGTTTTAACAAGCCTAGCGACAGTGAAACTCGTTCTCATCCATTTGGACAAGTTTGTCGCTATTGATTTTAATGAGTTTAATGAAAATGATAACTCGGTCCTTTTTCAATTTTAGAGAGTTTGAAAAGGGATGGAAAGGAAACTCCAATGATTCTTTTTTGTCATATAATCCCTTAAGTCTGAAAAAGCGTAAAATAATATGAAAGGGATGAATTTTCGATATTTTTAATGAGCTGAACAAGACAAGCGCTTGATCTTTTTGTGTAATAACCCCTCAGGTCCAAAAGGATTAAAATCTAGAGGAGGGATAGCACTTCTGATGACTTTAACGAGCCAAAGAGGCCAATCGCTCGACAATCTTTTCATATTTTACAAGTCATGTGAAAAGAGCTTAAAGGAGACTCGTTTTTTGAGGAACAAGTGATAATTTTGGGTAACAGCTGATTCCAGGTAAGGTTTGGAATTTTCCAATCACGGCAGCGTCACAAGGATGGCTAGCCAGATCAATCGTCGCAGCTGTTCCTCAAAAGGGTAAACAATCAAATGGAGGCATATGATCAGCTAAAATAGAGTGGAGGTGATGATGAGAACACGACCAAGGCTCAAGAGCTGATGATAATGCATTCACAATGGTTATTTACCAGAAATTGGTTCATTTTTTAATGAGCTTAAACTATGGGGGAAACATTTGCTCATTTCTTAGGTTTAGTTTTTAACGAGCTTTAATTCCATATAAAAACTGCTCATGCGAGTCATATAATAAGGATATCTCATCTATAGATGCCATTTTTTATGGAGCTTGCACCTTTCAAAGCTTTGCCCCAGATCCTTTCTTTATGCAAGTTAGGAACAACCAATCCTACGAGTTTAAGGGTTTAAGAATCTACAAACTAAGAAAATAAATGATCGCTCTTCGCTCGCATGCAAAAAGGTTTGCATGCCCTTGGGTATAGTGAAAAATTTCCTGGCTACCATTTAGAAGTCCTCGCATCTGCAAGATAGTTTCCATCCACATAGCAGATAGAAACACTTCTTAGCTTAGTCCATCTGGACAAAGGTGTTTCTAATATTCAACCACCTAACCTTAACGAGGGAATCCTATTCCGGTCTAACTCCCTTTTCCTATACGGACGAGTGTCGGACCAGTCATTTTCCTTCGCAGAAACCTACTCTATACCTAGAGTTTCCCTGTTGGAGCAGGCCAAGGTGCATGCCCCCTGGGATTCAGTCATGTCCTCCCGAATCACTTGCGCTCTTCAGGTGGATGAATTGGAGATTGATGAGACATTCCTTGCGTGAAAAGACCATTTAGGGATGGCATTTGACTATTAGCTATGTGTGAGCTGGGGAACAAAAGTTGGTCTACGAGCTTGACCACTTGGACTTCATGCGGAAAACACATTACTCTAATGAGTGAGGAGACGATGGCTCCCATGCAATAAATATAGTCACACCCAAGGAGTAGATTGTAATCTAGCAGTCCTTGGACTACCATTATGTTCATATGAACGATTTTCCTTCTCCAAGTAATAGGCACATTTGGAAGGATCCCTAACAGTCGACTGGTTCCTTTGTCAAAGCCTGTCAAATTTCTCGTCTTAGGTAGAAGTGATGGCGAACCAAGCACTTTCCAAGCAGTTGAGGAAAGGATACTCACAGAAGCCCCTTCATCTTTGATGGTACTAGCCATGACCATTCTGTAAGCTTGTACAATGATTCAAAATGGTACACTAGCAGGTAAACGGGGTCTACCTAGTAGATTCCAATCGAAGGAAATGACTAGGTTGCTTGGGGGTGGGACTGAATAGACGGTTGGATATGACTCTGACGAACTTCCTTCCTGTGGTAAAGGAACGGGTAGACTGCCCCCATGTTCATCGGAGTCTGTGTTTACGAAAATAATTTGAACAGTGTTGTTCTCATTCTCTCCGGTGACTGTATCATCTGAAGATGGACCTTCTGAAGGCAAGACCGGGTCAATTGCCACCTCGACCTTTTGACTTTCATCTGGTCTGGATTCAGATGGTTTATCTTCAATGATAGACGCTTTGACCAACCATAATGGCGTGCCAGCCGGATTTTCAACCAGTGATGGACTCGATAAGAGTTTCTTATATCCAGGAGGAAGCCGTAGCAGTGAAGCCGAATGGTTATCCAAAACTCTTTTAGCTTCATCTAGGAAGGGACAATGGTGGATGACGTGATCGCCTTCACATAGTTTACAAGGAAATTTGCATTTCCTTTTCTGTCCAAATACTTCGCTTTCACTGGTTGACGGTGTACTTTCAACATGATCATCAGAGATTGATGACACCGGATTGTGCAAATGAGGAGACCAGTCCCTTAAGATCCAAGGGATGTAAGTACAATCTCAATGATAGTGGTCTCCTTTGCAAATGACACATGGAGATTTAGGTTTATATGGTGCAGTGTGAGGATTTTCGCTAGACAATGCATGGTTGCCCCCTTTTGCTTTTGGATTCTTCTTCTTCTTTTCTTTTTTCTCCTTCCATTTCTTCTTCTTCTCAGTTACTTGATCTTTAGCTTTACCAGCTTCATCAAGCGAAGAGGAAGGAGGAGAGGGAGAAATGGACAAATTAGAAGGTTGGGGGGTAACTCAAGTATCATCTAGTTGCTTATTCGATTGCTCAGGAATCGCGGTGGCTTGAATGACAGAGGTCGAGAAGAGCCATATCGGCAAGCCGATTGTCAGTCCTAGAAGTGACAATGTAGCCATATGAGGTGCACCAACATCTCCCCAAGAGGAGAAGGGACTACGATTTCCTCCAAGGGGAAACCCTTGGTTGGTGGACTCCATTTTTTCAACCTAAGATCAACAAGGGAACAGTGACGTTATTCCAATTAAAATAAATTTTAGATGCTTTGACACAACTTGTTTTTCAATTTTTAAGAGTCGAGAAAAAACAAAAGATGACTCTAGTCGCCTTCGATTTTTAATGAGCCTGAAGTGACAAGTGCTCAGATGGACCTTTTCCTTTAAGGGTTTTGAAAAGGAATGAAAGAGACTACTCTGGAAGTCTAGACAGAGGGATTACCAAACCAATCACAAAACTGCAGAATACTTTTTATGGTACGACAGTCAATCTTCCCGAATGCTGTGTGCAGTGCATTGCGATCGATAGAGCAGTAGACACGGCTTCCTAAGGATGAAGGATATAGCCTATTGTCATATCCCAATATATACTTGATGGTACGTGGTAGCACAAGTCTGCACTGGCACTTGTCGTCTCAAAGAGGAGGAATCACCCAACCAACAATGAAAGCGATAGTTACCAGGCTTTATGACACCGTAATACATCTCTAGCCTAGACTTCTAGATGTTGTGCGTTAGGTTCCAAAGCATTTTTAGGTTCATTAAATTTATTTTAAAGTTGATCTTGCTTAAGAAATTTTCCTTTCAAGTTCACCACGTGATGTATATATACAATTCCTAAAATGCAGTCTAAGATGATAAACAATCGTTTAATCTTCTTTTGCAATGAAAATTCTAGCTACTAAGGAAAGAGAACTGAGGATTCTTTCAACAAAGAGCACAGAACACACACTAAATGCATTGTCCTAAATAAAACCAATAAGCAGTCTAAATGAAAATGCACATGCATGTATTTGTTTTCATCCTTCTTAATGTGTGAATGACAAGAAGAATGCTAAGTACAAATTTGAATTATCTTTTCAAAGCAACAATACTAACAAATTTCTCTTCAAAACGAAGTGAAGATAACGACGACACTTTGCAATTTCAAATTGAAAATTGTTTTTGACACTTGAAAAACTAATAATTCAAATCACATACAAGAGTAACAGTATAATCGACCATTAAGAATAATAGGATTCTCTTCTATGACTGAAAATGACACTTGCGACACTTCCAAATCAAGAAACGATAGTCTGATTACACTACTTGTTTGTAAAAGAGAACTGAAAATGGCGCACAATACATAAAAACAATTACAGTTCTTTGCACAATGGAGGCAGAATAATGGAAAGGAAGGGGGTTTCCACAGAGGTATACTGATCATAGACAACAAAACTCCAGAATAGAGCTGAAGGGAGTGAAGAAAAACCAAAGTCTGAAGGCAGAATTAACCTTCTCTGACCATCACACCTATTACATAGGGAATCCAGTATGCATCTCACTTACTGCACACAGGAGATGCGATGCATATAGACTTCCTTGAAGAGAGGGTGCAATGGTACCAATGCAAGACTTTTACTCGATCTTTGGTCACAATTTACAGCTCAGTTCAGGGATTTAGGCTGAGCAAGTGATGTTCAGTAAATATAAATCACAGGGGTTGATCTAATGAGGTTACTAGAGCCACCACTAGGGCAATTAGAGTGTTTGCAGATCGATTGTTCAATTTATAAACAAAACCTAGAGATATACTGAAGCAACATTGATCTACTTTGCACTCGCATAGCAAATGCAGTTCGAAGGCTAGCTGGCTTGACTTGAGGATCCGTCTGTAAGTTATAAAACAAAAAAATATAGACTAGAAAACAATATATTCGCTCCCTAGTGGAGTCACCATTTTGTTATCAGGAAATATAGTGTCCACTCGGAGCTGCTAGTCCCACTAAGACTGGTAGCTATCTTATAAACAAACAAGCTAAAACTACTTTCGCTTTCCTTTATGAGAAGTAGATAAGAGGGAAACAAAGGACACCAACCTCAGTATTGCGCTTGGTTCCTTGCTTGGTTCCTCTCCTTTCTAATAGATCTTTGCCGCTTCTTCTTCATTTACCCAGCTTCAGAGAGCACCTGTGGAATCAAAGCAGCATAATACTATCAAAGAACAAAGATCTACAATCATAAGAAATACAAGACCAGATATGTATTGGCCACACAAATGCATATATCATCAAACATACAAGAATGTGGAGGAAAACTTGAATAGATTTATTAATATCAAGAATAGAAAAGAGGATTACAACTAATTTTTTTGACCCAGCATCATCCTCCAGCAAGAAAGCCCTTGTTCACCTCATGTAAAGCTTATATCACCCAACACTATGATGTTGCACCAGGAAACCAACAACACTTCCTTACAAGATACAGGATTTCAACCTCTGGATCTCTGTGATGAGGGATCCATATATAGATGATTGTAGGGGGTGAGTCAACTTCTAGGATTTTGATTAGTGTCCTCTCTCTGATAGTTCTTGATTCGACTTGGAGATTGATGATCTCTTACTCATCCCTAGGCAAATTTAGAGAGGCAAGTGTCAGAGGAGAAGTTTCTAGAAGATTCTATGATCCTCCACCTCACAAATTGTCTCTACCATTTGTCCATTATCACCCATCGCACCCTACAGAAAGGCTTTCCAGTATGCATCGCACCCTTTACACTGAGTAGGTGAGATGCATCGCACCCTCTGCACTGGGCATTCTGTAATGGTCCAGTTTTGACTAGTTCTGAGCAATTTTCTGTGGAGAACTTCTGGGAGATGATGTAATCAGCTGACCTTGTTCCTTTAGGGAGTGAAGCAACACTTTTAGGGACTTAGGAGCCTTTGGTTTATGGACATTTATGATTGGGGTTGCAGTGCCCAAAAATGTCTATAACAATGATACTAATTTATGATGTATTGGAACCTCTATTTAATATACAAAAGAAAGTGAAAGAATCCCTCATGCTCATAAAGGTGGAAAATAGAGTTGTTAATTAAATCCAGGAAATCCAATTATTCTGCAATAGTTGGTCAGAAAAGAAAGCATTACTGCTGAAGACATAGAGTTCAGTTGAGACTCCATAGTCAGAATTACATGTCTTAGAGAATAGTCGGCTAACACTATTACTTCTTATAGTTGACAGCATAATGGTTTGGAGTCCCCAACACAGAACATGGGATGCCTTCAATGGGATCACTTCGATAAATAAGATGCATAGATATCATCTTATGAGAAGTGAAGTAGTACACTGAGTAGAGAAAACAAGAATCAGAATAGGAAGGCTTGGAGATTACTAAAGACATTATTCTATAGTATGCCATTTCACCAACCAAAATTCACATGAAACTTTCATGGTTGTGTTATGATGTGCAATCTAGATCCAAATCCATATTGACGGAAGCATTGGAGGTGAAGATGTAGTTTGCAACAAATTTTCTAGTCTGAATCAAAGTCATTGCTACAATGTTGAGAGCCTGGCATTCATACATCACTAATGAGAACCATGAAGAAGCAAATGATTTATCCATTTGAAAGCATTTTTATCCTATTAGAAGTTTTTTCTTATATAGCCACCATCCTATATGTATTTTTTCTTTGGTAATCAACTTAATGTAATGGAATCCAAGAGACACATGTGGAATGTGAAAATACACATATATAAAATAAAAGATCATATATAGAATGTGAATGGTTGTATGGAAGCCCATAGGTCATAGAAATTGAAAAGTCATGAGGAAAATTGAAGTTAATTGTCTTTTTTTATAAATAGTTTGTCATAACTCAAGTAATGGGCTTGGATTCTTAGATTCTTGCCTTGTCTTCTCTTGTATTACATAGGGGAAAAATAATTCTTTGAAGAAGCAAGTTGTAGCGTCATGTTCCACTACTGGGTCTAGTGTTTCATCGATGTAATAGTGTACTTAGAACCTTTCGTTAATAATTAGAAGCTCCTCAAGCCAACACTACTTCATGCATGTATCGTGAATGTAGTAAGATTATTCTTGATAGGATTGCGATATATGTTGGCATAATACATAGTAAGATTAATGAACTATTTTGCTACTTAAATATGGATGTTATTGATTGAGTGTTGTTATGATTTTACGATTGTAGTTTATCTTATGAACTAATTTGTTGGTTAACCAATAAGTCTTCCTCTTATGATTGTGGGTATCACTTAGGATAGTACTATTACATTCCTAATCAAAGGTAATTTCTCTCTACAAATGTGGAAGTTTCATATGCATTCTACATTCAGTGTCATGCAAAGCTTACATAGTTTCTGCCTGAAAGAGTTGTTATGATCTCTTGTGCATGTCTTATAATCAAGGCGCACTTATAAACCATTCACCGTGGTGGCCATACACTATAACCATATGGGACTCCTACCATAGAAAATTTTATGGGGAAATCTTAGCCCAAAGTCAAAATTTAAGAGGTTTTATATTTTGGAAGGGAAAATTTGTATATTACACCCATTTTTTGTAGTTAGCCCAAAATTTATTGAAAAAAAATATAATTATTATATTTTAGCCCTAAAAAATAAGGCGGATAAACAATCCAAAAGACCAATTCGCCTCATTTCGAAGTTGGATTGATTGCAATCGCCCCGATTTCCAGGTTGGAGGTTGAATATTCTTGCAGTGGCCCCAATTTCCTAGTTTCCAAGTCGTATTTGGTTGCAATGGTAGAAAAGAGACTGGGTTAGCGGTTAGTGCCTTCCATATGACATCCAATAAAATGGAAGCCTATTTGCTTTAACCATTTCCAACCAAAACATATACATATATGCCGAGTTACTCGATTCGAGCACCATTAATGAATTCAAGTAATTTGGGTGTCTATTTCCACTTCACCATTGGGAACGAACTACAAAAATAGTATATCGGCTTTCATACATCCATCCCCTTCGCTACTCAAATCTTGGAGCCCTAGTTTTTGTTCATAGTCGTCAATTCTTCCACATGTGAATCTTCATAGGTTCTTTTATTTATTATGAATATCAACTTTCAAGCATGGTGGGATTATCGTATGTGGGTAATATTATCACATAATTTTTATTCCTTCCTCTTTCCCCCTTCTGCTTTTTGTTTTTTTTCCTTTTAGCTTGTGGATATTTTCATGGGTGGGGGTTTGTTCGTCTCAGAGATAATTCTGGACTTTTTTAGGGCAGTCGTAATGATTTTTCTCACAATGGTTTTGGTAAAGTAAAAACAAGACCTCATTATTAGCTTAATTTGGTCAAAAATTGAAACAAAAACTGTTCCCATGTCGTGCAAATTCACCTTTATGGATAGCGGATTGCTGCGCGGCTTATGCATATTTACACAGAGTTGTGTGTGTTGAATTCAATTATTGTTTGAGTTGTTTAGGTTGCAACAGTGAGGTCTATATAGTGAGCAATCATTAAAATAATGAGAATTTGCAATGAAAATCACAGAATAAATGTCCTATGTAGAGCATCCAGTCTGATTCATTTAAGATTTGTGATTTACAAACAAATTATGCAGTAATGTTGTTCACAATTATAAAGCTTCATGATGACTAAGCAATGGGGAGAATCAAATAGTCTCTTTAATTTCTTAAAATTATAACTATGAATCGTTTAGATTTTGTGAAAAAGGTCTACCCACTTTCTAGTAATTTTGTTGATTTTAATATGTCTAGCAAAATGTTTGATTGGGCACTAGTATGTTATATGCTACCTAAAATGGATTAGAAATCTATTTTGTGTTAGTATAAAATATTTAATGCCTTAAGATTCTCCCTGGTAAATGAATAGAGGGGATTTAATTGTTTATCCCTTAAGATTTTTGTTGCAAGCCAAATTTAACAGAGCATGTGGAGAGTGAGAGGGAAATTAATTGTCCAGATTTGAACACATAATGGAAAATTACATAGTAATCTCTGAATGGATAAACAAACTTCAAGAAGGGGGGATTTTATTTGAACTGCAGCTAGTCTACATAAGGGAGCCTTTGTTAGTTGAAATTGGTTGATGCTTTATTTGTGTGAAACTAAAAGGGGGTTGAAATTGGGAATCAATAATAGGTAGCCTTTGTTTGTTGAATGGGTTGATGCTTTGCTTATTTGAATGCATGTAGGGGTTGAAACTAGGAATCAATAGTAAAATACTTTTTTTTTCTTTTTTCTTTAAGAAAACTATGAATTCTGTTATGAATATCAAGTTCAATGAGTGTGTTGATCGTTTACTTGTCTGAATGCAAGCAAGGGTTGAAAGTTGAAATTGGGAATTTAGGATAAACTTCTATGAAATTTTTCTTTCAGATGACTCTGAATTCTATTTTGAATATCAAGAGATGCCACCTTTCAAGCATTACACTTCAAGCTCACAATGTTTGGGAACCAACTGGAGGTTCACTTTGGACATTTACTTCTTTAGAGTTCAAGAGCCGAAGATTTTTATTTGTTTCCCAGAGTCTGTTATCACAGAAAAAGTTTTCTAAATTTTTGGAAAACCCGCATAGTTCCAAAGGTTTTGTGTTAGACATGGTCAAAGTCATTTTTATGCTTCTTAGAGTCTAAGTCATAGGGTTAGAGTCTCATTTCCATTATCAAATAAAATTCAACAACCTTGTTTTACCACTTATGAATCTCATATCATTTCAAAAATTTGATGTGTCTGATCATTTAAAAAATTTGAATGTGCTAAAAAATTGTCTAGGAGTTTCGATAGCGCAAAGTCCTGAAATTACACTGGATGCACTATGAAATCACTAAAGCAGCCTTTTTTCAGTAGAAAAAAATTGTTTTAAGTAGTCAACTTCTAGGAGGTCTCTTGAGCACCTAAAAGCATATTTTGGAAAACTAAAAGAGGTTTGTATTCCTAACATACTAAAATAGAAAAACCTCTTTCAGGTTCTTCAAATTCATTATGAAATGGGAGAAGTTGATGACTCAACTTGCGCTATGAAACTACTGTAGGAGTAGTTTTTCACAAATAAGAATTTACCAGTTTACATGTGATATTCAAAGACAATTTTTGGGTAGTAGGAAAGGTATTCCAAAAAAACAAGAGATTTTTTTGTTCAGCATCAAGTGGTCTACAAAAGCCTCCTTCAGTTTTGCAAAATACATTTTTGATGAGGAGATAAGAGCTCTGTCCCAACACCTATTTTTCAGCGAGAATAGAGCAAGGGAATTTCTCCTAGTTTTCAAGGCAGATGAAGGAGAAGCTATTGGAGGCCAGCTGGGGGCTTATGGACATCACCAAGTTCAAATTTAAGAAGGAGCAGCTATTATAAAAACAAATTTATTTCACAGTCAAGGTTTTTGCTGACATAATAAGGAGTTACAGTCCTAGTTGTATTAGATCTCTAGGATTGCTAGTTAACAACTAGTTGTAATTAATAGTTTGTTTAAGGATCAGTAGGTGTCAAGTCAAGTGAAATTCAAATTCCCCTCATGCTAGAGGAAGGAATCCAAGATTGTAATGAAACTATATATATGACAAGAGATGTAATGCACCAGGGGTTGCAAATTTTTGTGAAAAAACACTCATATTGTGTCATTGTAGAAGACTATGCTTTTATGAAATACAACATTTGGCTTTACTTCCTAGGATTCAAAAAGAGTTCAATGCTTTTTTTTTTTTATGATTGTCTCTCATTTCCTCATTTGCAGTAGTATGAATGTATGTTACTTAGAACTCATTGACAATGCTCTTACTTCCTTCATGCATTTGTAGGTTGTGTTTCCTACATGTTCTTATGTGTTAACTGATATATTGAACTCTTGATGCCCTGATTTCCATGTTAAGCTAATATTGTTGTCATACTAAAAATTTCCTGACTCTATAAGCGCAATGAATGTTTATTGATTGTGTTTCAACCATTCACACTCCTTCATTTGTTTATAGAGTTAGCCATCTAATCTTTTACTAAAATCTTTAACCTAGTGAGAGAGCCCTCTCAGGTTGAGGAGGCTAAGCCTCAGCCATAAGTTGTTTTGAAATAGTTACTCAAGGTCTACCTAATCAATAGCCTATCAAGGTTAGGTTTTGTGATAACAGAGTTAATCTAGATATACTTTCATGAAATGAGGACACATTTTGGAAATGGTTGTGATCTTTTGATTTGGTAAAATGGCATTGGTCAATTGTCTTTATCTCTATTCAAGGTGTCCTGTAATTATGAGCTAGTAGAGTTCAAGTGCTTAGTGTAAGGTTCACCTAGAGCAATGTAAGGCAATGATCTTTAGATGCTTTTGGAATTGGGGCTTGTGAAGCCTTTCTTTCAAAATAAATATAAAACCTTAGAAGGAAATATATTGTTCAGAGTCACATATCACTTATCCATAACTATAGACACGGGTTTGGAGACTTTGATCCTGTGAAAACAAATTCTCAGAACCTGAAAAGCAATATTATATGGCATATTTGAAAGAGCCCCTTCTTCCTCCTCGACCTTCTATTTTTGTGGCGCGTGAAGCTCCTTGTCAATCCACCATGCCTGGTAGGCCTCTCTTTCAAGGACTAGAACTTTTGGGAGTTAAAAAGAGAGGGAAGGGGATTCGTTCATGGATAAGAATAGATGAAAATGGGAGTTCTCAAGTTTTTCAGGTTGATAAATTAAAAATAATGAAGCATTGTGATTTTCGGCTTTGGATCTCTGTCTTTTGGATCCAATATTTGTATATCCTTCCACTATTATGGGATGAGAGAGAGAAATTGTTGTGAATCTAGAACAAATAAGGTTTATAATCACAACTGATGAAGTACTGTTGTTGAATACATTGGAAAGCTATGTTCTACAGTATGTGGTCGAACTAAAGGGGCATCTAAATGTTAGAAATGACATGGCTAACAATATGTGGCATTCTAGAGAACAAGGAAGCTCAAGATTTACACTAGTTCAAGTAGACAAGAACTGAGGGACGATGCCATGTGTAACAGTGCATAGTCTAGCCAACAAAATCAATTAGTGATGTTGAACTTTACCGTGGTTCATCTGCATATGATTTTCCCTTTGCATTCAGGGCATTGGAGGTTTCTTTGGAGGCAACTTACACATTTCTAGACACCTAGGCATGTAACAAAATTGTTTATATTCTCATATCCTAATTGTTGTACCTCTATTGATTGTGAAATTTGTTTAGTAATACTTTAAATCTTGTCTTGTTTGATTTTTTTCTGGATATCTCTATCTCTCTCTCTCTCCCTCACACACACACACAATCTAATAGATGCATGCACACACATATGTTCATACCATGCACGTATTTTCACTTTCTCTACTATGTGAAAAGAGCTCATGGGATTTGGCCAAAAGTGGAAGGTTCAACTACAGTGAAATGTTGTCAAAAGCTATCAAAACATGTAGTGGAATGGAAGTGTAGAAATGTAGCTGGAAATTTTAAAAATGTCAATTGAATTTTCAACCAATGCCTGCACAGTCAAATTTGTGAAGGATAATGGTAAAGGATGATGTACTCTTGCAATCTAGGAGCTATTTTATGTTCATACTTCTTGAAGTTATTTTGTTTGACATATTTAATCAGTTTTTATATGAAATATAAACCTTAACTTTTGATACACACTCATGCACAGTTGGTGAACAATTGTATATAATTTTGAGATTACTTCTTATATTGACATAAAAGGTTCCTTTTTTTTTTTCGGATTTTCTTAATAGGTGAAAAAAATCACTAAATCTATTCCCAAGCCAATCCATACTTGGGCTTGTCGTCAAGACAAATTAATTCTATCCTGAGTCTGACTCTCTGTCCTTGAGTCAAACTTGCCAGAAGTGAGTTGATTTTATGAGTACTCTTGGTTTATTTTCGACCTAATTAGTGAAACCCATGAGTGGATGGAAAAACTTGCTAGGGTATAAAATAAATGCCAAAACTTGAAGGAAATGACATCATTTTTATTTATTTTGTGACAAATGTTTTACCAAGTTTGAGTTGAACTCTTAAACGTTTCCCTTGCAGAGATTAGTTTTCCAACATTAAATTTTATAAAGTCTCAATGAATTCATTTAAATGCATTTATTTTCATAAACAGGTATTGTATCAAACTAACAACTAGTTTAACTCTAACATTTTATTCTCTTCTTGGCCCAAACTATTGTATTAACATCAAATTGTGCTTTTATTAAGGTTAACTATGTTCACTAAAGGATGAATTTATGATCTATATTCCAGTGGACGAGTTAGAATGTATCTCACTATGGATTTCAATGAACTACTCTGGGAAGAAAATACCCATGCATGCTTGCTTATATGGATCTCTCTATTCTATGCAACCCAAGAAAAGTTGGACAAATAAATGTGCAACAACAATTACAACATCGCACAATGCATAGAATTTTTTTAAGCTAGAGAAACCCTCATAGGAATAAAACTCTGGCATGTTGTTAATCTACAAACCAATGCTTATAATAATTTCCCACAGGGTTCTGAATTTTTGGTGATTTCATGACCTCCCAGAAAACCATAGCATTCTTGAATTGGCGACCTTTGATATTACCTTCTCACTATCTCTTATTTGGCTTAACTAGGCTACATATATGATCTTCCCACCATTTTGTTTCCACCTTCCTCTCTTTTAGTCTGTCTGTCTTAGCTTACATGCAATGGACCCACACTATCTCAACTCTCTCTCTTTTACACCTTTTCTCCCAGATTCTTTTATAGAATATGTTGATTTTTTTGGTAGCTGTGATCAGTATCCCTAGCTACTCAAGTCATGACCCTAAAAGAAAAATTAAGAAGAATAAATTTAATTTAAATTTTCCTCCAAAAATTTTAAAGTCGGTTCAACACAAGGAGATGTGCCCCTTGGGCACCTCATGAGCACCCTAAATACAAATTTGGCCTCCATTTTTTTGGCATCAATTAAGATCACAAAAAAATCATTTGTTTTTAGTTTACGCATGCAAAGGAGAGAGAGAAAAATACATAAGTTTGACCAATGTTGACCAGTTTTTGACCAAAATCTCTGAGCCACTATTTGCCCAAATTTCTAAAGCAGTTGTCTGAGCTCTATCGGGGAAGTTTGACCAAATTTCCTAGGTAGATGAACGAGTTTTTGGGCAGCTATAGTTTCCCTCCTTGCAGGGGTGGTGGAGGCTAGACCTACCAAATTCTTCAATCCTCTACAACAATTGGGGGTTGGTTTACCATTCACATCAAATATCAAACACACTAAGTCAAATATGAGGTGACCATATAACAACTTATGATATTAATGTTGTAGGTGTGTGTTTTGTCAATTTTTATTTTTGTTCTAGTCTCTACAATTTCCATTATGCCTCTAACTATATTTGGTTATTGACAGTCATATTTATTTTGTATAGCTTATATTTCTCGATGTGTAAAATGTTAGGGTTTATACCTTTTTGGGTTTCTATTTCCAAGTTCTTCTAGTTTAATCCCTCATATCTTAAAAATTGTTTTACTAATTTCTGTATTTTATTTTGAACAAAAATTTAGCTATCAAGGCTATATTGTGTTTTGCATTTTATTTTCTTTGTATCTATTGTATAAAATTTTGTTTGCAACTTTGTTAGAGTTCCTACTCTTTTTTCACTGTATGTGAAAGTAGGTAGCTACTATAGCCCCTAGCAGGGCTAACTTCTCACCAAGTGGCATGCTTGTGCTTTTGCAGATATGTGCTAGTGTAGGCAACAATGATTGAGGCCAAGTGTAAGTCCTATGCAAATTTGGGGGACTCAATATTCTCCACTCATGACTTGTAAGTCAACAGTATTTGACATGAATAGTGCTAATGTTTCCCATGTAATGCTAAATTTGGGAACATTATCCTCTTTCTGACAATAACAAGCTAATTTGGGAACACTATCCTCTCAAGGGAAAGGCTTGATTATCATTTAGAAAATCCCTTATACTCGAATTATTCAAATTCTATCTTCATATTATTGGCTTCCTCATATGCTATGTGATTCAACATCCCTCTTAGTTTATTTCATTATTTTTTGATGAATAATAACCTAATATTGTGGTTACTTTTATAGGTCCACAACTAAGATCTATGGTTGTGAAATATTATTTTCAATCACAATTTATAGTAACCTGCAATCATTTGATGAAACAATTGTTCTAAGTAGCAACAACTCCAAGCCTACAACCTATCCAGTGTTTGTTGAAAATACATGAAATAATTCATCATATGTCAATATACATGTATATGAATATTATGATATCTAGGATTCAAGGAGTGGTCACACAAGATACCCCAGCCTAAAGCAAGAAACACTATCATCTCCCCTTTGGCTCCAGGAAGGAGGGGAATCTAAATCTTGCCAGAATATTTTGGGCCAAGGTTATTGCAAAGTGTAGTGTTCTATTTGTTTCTCTTTTTTAGGGAGAAATGGTTGATCTGGATGACAAGCAGGAGTATTTAGGATGTGACATGTCTGAAAAATGACCTACAAATTATCCTTCCAAAGTGCATTTTACTTGAAATATCATCCAACCCTTAACATCACTATGTTGTTCTTTAATCTTGGCATCCTCATGAATAACATCTAGCACTATTTTTATTTCTAAGGATAACACCATGGGAAACCCAATGGATGCTTCTCCACATTTATGGATGACATCCTATTGACGGTGTTGGATCTGCCAACATTTAGGGAACCACCCTAGTATGGAGTCACAATGTTTGGTGTGGGAGTCCCATGTAGTATGATGGCTCAGTGTCGATTATCTTAAGTATTTGCCTCAACCCTTGCATGTCATTACAAGAGAATGGTCTACTTCATCTTCAAGAAGTGAGTTTCATGTGCCTGGTGATTGCTAGTGTTACTTGTGTCAATGGTTCTTTCACTGTGGAGGGAGAGGGTGAGAGTGAGTCCCAATTCAGTTGGGAGGAAGCTACAACTTTGTTAGGAATAGACAACACAATAGGATGTGCACAACTTCTGGAGGAGGAGTTCACACGGATGCGGGAGTCATGACACACAAGGGAAGATAACACATACAACACTCAGCGGATGATTTTGCATGACTGCAACAGTTGTTACAATAAGTTTTACATCAAAGGTTTATCTAATGTCGAGGGAGGTAGCCACCATAGGTGAGACAACGTTAACAACATATACAACACATTTTCATTGACAAATTATGTATTACAACAAGTGAAATAAGTTCAAGTGTTCAACACAGGTTAAAGCAACATGCATTACAAGTGTTCAAGATTAGTCTTACAACAATTACAATACATGTCTGAAAACATGCTAGCCTATTGGCAAGCTTCTTAATTAAGAAAAAGTTCCAAGACACATCACTGACCCCATGGGTGGGGCATTGGAACCACTACTTACTCCTCAAATAAAGGATTACAGACTCTTGAGGCTATGTGGGAGCAACTGAGGTGAAAAGTCATTTTTTCACCTTTTCTTTTACTTATGTGAGATTCATCCCTTGATAAAAGCTGGAATTACATGATTGAGTTATTTCTCATAAATAATTTTTCAAAATATTATAATTATGAGATAACAATTATTTCATAATTGAGATAATTGAGAAAAAATTCATAATTGTGAAAAATCTTTCTAGATTTTTCCATTCCCAAGGAGATCAACTGTTATATACCTAGGGGGGATAATATGGGGTACAATGGGAGGTACCCAAGGTAATAATGTAATAATGGGATGGGCCATAGTAATAAATCAGGTGGATAAACCATATCATGTAAGGGACCACAAGTAGTTAGTAATAATGTAATGGGCCCATGGTATTAGTTCGATGGTATAAGGGAAGCATGGTAATGATCCATGGTATTGTATGTATGAGGCCTATATAGAGGCTAGAGACTCTACATGGAGAGGAGTCAAGGAATTGTGTCAAGGAATATTGTATGAACAAGCGTATGGCTTGTGGAGTGTTCTCCTTCCTCAAGGAGTGAATGTATGGTGTTACCCTACCTTAAGGGTTTGATATCAATAAAGAAGTATTTCTATCTATTTCAGATCTTGTTATTCTTGGGTTTATTTGTATTCTCATATCTTTTTGGGTTAGATCTACAACAAGTGGTATCAGAGCCACAACAAGTGGTATCAGAGCTATAACATCAACTTGACCCACTTGTGTATCAATTGGCTGGGGGGCCATTATTGTAGAAGTTTCCTAACTTCTCAAAACCCTAGGTGTCTAGATACATTCTCCCAAAGGATAGAGTTAGCCTTTACAATCTCACCAAGAGAAAAGTGGGTATAAAAAGAGTATCCAAACTATAGCACAAGAGCTTTGTTGTATTGGGAGAGGAGACCATACTATAAGCTGGAGGAGAGGATCTTAGTTTTTGAAGGTATATTATTGTAATTTCATTTATACCATTGATAAAAATCTTTGTTCCTTCCCCTTATATCAGTTTTGTAGTAATTTATATGTGTGATTTCTAGATGTTTTGAGCTAACGATCTTTTGTTGAAGATCACTTGTCATCTCTATTTGGTTGCATTTGTGTGGAGGCTTTAGATCAGGAGTAGATGAAAGAGATCGCTTGATTGGAGCAAAAGGATTCTACATTAGGCCCAAAAACCTTCACCAACCTGCGAGTAGGCAAGGTACTTGCTCATGCTTTATAGCATCAGAATTTGTATCGAAACTGCATGCATGGCCATCTAGATTGGAGATTGTTACTATATTGTATTAGCCATTATATTTTATTTTTTGGTGATCTCAATCAGGCATGATATCGCAAAGAAATAGCTCCTTGAAAATTAATATGCAACATAATTGGTGCTTTGAATGGCCAATTCTATTATACCCTATTTTGCACTCCATTATAGTGAGTGAAACCCAATATCAACTTACCTCAGTTGTCTATCTAAAATACATCCTTTTTCAGATTATCTTTTATTTATGTGAGATTTATCCCATGATAAAATGTGGATTTACATGATTGATTTATTTCTCATAATTAATTTTCCAATATATTATAATTATGAGATAAAAATGTTTTCATAATTGAGATAATTGAGAAAAAGCTCATAATTGTGAAAAACGTTTCTAGAGATTTCCATTTCCAAGGAGATCAACTTGACCCACTTGTGTATTTCTTGGGTAGGGGTCCATTATTATAGAATTTTCCTAAATTCTCAAACCCCTAGGTGTCTAGATACATTCTCCCAAAAGATAGAATGAGCCTTTATAATCTCACCAAGAGGAAAGGGGGTAGGGAAAGAGTATCCAAACTATAGCACGAGAGCTTTGTTGTATTGGAAGAGGAGATGATAATATAAGTTGGAGGAGAGGATCTTATTTGTTGAAGGTATATTGATACTTTCATTTATATGGTTAATAAAAATCTATGTTCATTTCCCTTATATCAATTTTGTAGTAATTTATATGTCTGATTTCTAGATGTTTTGAGCTAATGATCTTATGTGGAAGATCACTTGTCATCTCTGTTTTTTTTGTGTGTAGGTTTTGGATCAATATTGGATGAAAGAGATCGCTTGATTGGAGTGCAAGGATTCTGAATCAGGCCCAAAAACCGTTCACCAACCTACAAGGAGGAAAGGTACTTGCACATAATTTGTAGCATCTGAATTTGCATTGAAATGACATGCATGGCCATCTAGATTGGGGATTGCTACTAGATTGTATTAGCCATTATCTCTTGTTCTCTGGTGATCTCATTCAGGCATAAGATCGTAGAGAAATAAGTCCTTGCAAATTTAGATGTAACAAAAGTGGTGATTTCAATGAGAGAATACTTGTTTTGTGTCTGCTTTGTGTCCGACTTTCATCGATTTCTCTCCAACTTGATTTGTTGAGTTTTTCCTGTATTTACAATTTTTTGGAGTTATTTTTAGGTTTATTTCCAACGTGTTTCTCTTGTTTCTTGGCCTGAGTGTGACTTTTTAGGAAACTTTTAATTTTTTCCTCAAACACTCTCACAGAGAGTCATCCAAGCTTTTAGGAGTCCCTGGACGTTGTCTTTTTAATATCCTGATAGCATCCCTAGATTCCCTGATCCTGTTCTATGCCAACATTTAGGATTTTATCCCTCGAAAACACATTGATTTGGTATGAGTTTCCTCACCTCTATTCTTGCTTAGTCTTGGCCCCCTGTTCATTTGTTAGTTTTGGTCTAAATCTGTTGTTGTTTATCAAATTCCCTTAGATTAGTCACTTGTCATTAAGGTGATTTTTTCATCTTTGATTGGGCTTAGGCCCTCTCATATTTCACTAATTTATTAGAGGTTTGTGTGATTTATGGTTTTCTGTTGCTGATTAGCTGTTGCATGTGTTTGGTCTGATATTTTCTGTCCAAATTCTTCCATTTCTCTTATCCCTTCAATTTGTTTATGAAGTTTTTTTAATTATTTGGGGCTGAGCCTTTATTTTCACCTCTAGACCACACTTCTAAATCTAATTGGCTATTTTCAGTGGCTGTTTAGGACTTATCCACACCTTATTGTTGAATTTTTTCACTTTTGCTCATTATTGTTGTCTCTTGTTGAGCGATTGTTTTCCCCTTTGGGTCATTTTTGTCACAATTGGTGGTGTTGTGTTTCATTGTGCATTTGTCATCTAGAAACATTCTTTTGAGTGTGTTTTAATTTTTTTGTATCACCCTCATTTGATCTTTTTTAAGAACTCCTTTCTCTAGGGTTGGGTTATGACCTTTTTAGACCACTGGCCTTGGTTGAGACATTGTGTTGCAGCCCTAGCTTGATGACATTTCCCTCCCTCTTTCACTTTTGGATTTGGATTTGATCGCTTTAAGTTTGTTTCTTTCATAGGGCTTTGTTTTCCTAGTTCTAATGTATTTGGAGTTCTTTGTGTCCTTGCTTGAGAATTTTTTCTTTGGTTTCTTTGGTTTTCCTTCTTGGTTCGTTTTGGGTCATTAATTCACAACATATTGGGATAATTTGAATTTAACAATATTTAGTGAAGAGGTGCATTAATTAGGGCATTGGTGTGTTAGAAGGCACTTACCCTCTTGCAGTTAGCATTCATCGAAGTGAAAATTGAAAATTTCATATAGCTGCATTAGGATGACTAACTAAGAGTAATTCACACCATCTCAATTTCACATTGCATCCTTCTTGTGTAAACAAAAACCACTAAAATCAATGTGATAATAAAATTAACTAGATTCATATTTTATTTTCACTAGTAGTACACCAACACTAGTTTAGGCTAGATTATTGGAGATTGGAGTGTGAGTTAAATTCTCCAAGACTACAAAATAAACTTAGTAGCTTGTAGTGGGGAGTTAAATCCATTTGCAGTAGTGCAGTCTGGGAAGCCCCTCTCATAAGAGGGTCAAGCACGAGGTCACACTTGGGCTAGGTGAGGTGACATGACCCATGGCACGATATAGTGGAATCTCCATGCATACAAATGGTGTCATTATCACTTGGAGACAAATTGGGAGGCAACTCTAAAGGGGGTTTCAATCTTAGCTCCTTTTTGGGATTATGTTTCCTGCCCTTGCATGTGGATTTGTCCTATGATTATCCCCCCACGTTGTGTTATTGTACGTGGTGACCATAGTGGCTTATCTTCTTAGGGCTCATACCTAGGGGTCATCTTCTCTTTACCTAGGATAGATATTAGTCATACTCGCTCAATCCTTTTGGTGGGCGTTCCACATCTTGTGAGGGAAGTTGGTTCGAGTTCACAGCTAAAAGGGTTGGGAAGCAAGTCTCTATTATATAACTACTCCATCGCCAACTTCTTTGTATTTTGGTTTTTGTTTGCTATCTTCTAAGATGTTTCTAGTGTTTTTTTTGGGTTTAAGTCAATAGTATTGGCCCTTACGGTGTTTTCACTAGCATAATTGTATTTACATTATAAGTTATCACCCTTGCTGAATTTGTTCATCGATGAACTCCTCATCTTCACAGTTTACCTCCTAAACGAGGTGGAATTGTTGCTTCTACATGAAGAGTGCTTGTTGGTGCTCAAGAATTAGACCAACACATTGTCATGGACTATATACCTCGTCCTTCTGGCACTGATCTAGTTTCTATCGATACTTTGGTAGATGGTTCTACTGCTTCTGAAAATCCACCTTTGACTAATCCATTAGGACCAAAGTTATTGTGGTTAAACATTGATACTTCTACACCAACCTACACTTACATGCCTTTGTCTGTGATTTATCTTATGGTGGAGTCTAAGACTTCCTTACTTTCTACATCGATAGTACCAACTGCCATGTCATTATTTCAACCTCTTAGTGTGGTTATATCCACTCCTCTGTCCACACCTCTCACTTCTTCTTGGGGAATTCCACCATTTTACTCTATTTCTCGAATGTTTCCATGCCCACACCATCTCCTATGCTGATAATGGTGCCTCAGCCTAGTTATCTGGTAGGTCCAGGAATCTTTGCACTGCACTTTTCCCAACCAACTATTCATGTTCCTGAGTTAAGCATGGTTACTTCTAGTAATATGTTGGGGAGATCACCAGTTGTTCTTAATCAACCTAGGGGAAACACTACTTCTATTATGTCACAATCTTGGTACAGTTTTCTCTTTGGAGGGGCACCATGTACTTTTACTGGAGACACTAGTTTACTTGGGGGCAACCCTGCTGCCAGTACTATTTCTCACATGGGTTATTCCCTTTATGCTGGTCGTATTGTGTAGAGCGGCCCTTCTTCTATCCCTAGGTAAAACCCCATAAAAAACCATGATTTGTGGGGTTATTTTCTCTTTGGCAGTACTTACCCCAAGGGGTGACATCCATTTGATGGCCTGCAACAGTCTTATGCCAAGGTGAACCCTTTTCTCACCAACAGGTGCATCATTCTACTCCTTATATGGGAAGACCATTGTTAGGCCCCTATAATACTAGTGATTTCCCCATTACTATTGTCATTGTATCCCTTATTGTTATTATTGTGCCCCTATTGTCCTTATATTGTTATTAGTATGCCCCATAGAAACCCACTATTGTTATTTTTGTGCCCTTATGTTATTATTGTTATGTCGGCTTGATTATATTGTGACCCCTTAGACTCCTATATATAGAAGGGAGGTTTAGTCATTTGTATCATCCAAGAATTTCTCATTTGTGTAATGTAAAGGAGTTTGCCCCCTCAAAGAGGCTGAATTCTAAGGCGTTGATCTATCTTTTATATCTTTTTGTGAGCTGGTTTCCTAAGATTTGGTATTAGAGCTTTGGATGCTGGACTTTTTGCTATAAAATTTGTTATGTACCATTTCTAAAGCTACAAAAAAATCCTATTTGAGCCAAAATTGTTCTAAACTTTGGGTCCAAATGTTAGAGTTTGTAGCGCTATATTTGCAGAGATATGGTCTGAGGAGATTAGGGTTTTCATAGACTCCCAAATTACATTTCAAACAGGTGACCTGGGCAAAAATTGTCATAACTTTTGTTTTGAGCATCAAATTGAAATTCATAAGAAGTCTTAGAAAGAGAATGAACTTTAGTTTTCTGTGTATGAGTTTCAGATACTAAGGTTGAAACAATGCCACATTGAACGTCGTACAAGTTCACTCTACTCAACTAGTCTATAATCAAGTCACCGTGGGATATTTGGCATAACTTTTCCTTGGAGAACCAAATATTGATCTGACTTACGGGGTTAGAAATAGGACTCAAAGGGCTACTGCATGATGCAATTCCAAATATTCAAGATTTCACAGTGATAGAGATACAATAGATTCAATATCGAGCTCTTACAAAGTGAAAAAAAGTGTGTAGTTTTTTTAAATTTTGCATAAGATTGGTTTGAAAAATTAGTTTGGAGGAATTCAAAGTAAATAGTGAATAATTATTAGCATTAATTAATGCCCTGAAGAAAGAAAATGGAAACACCTAGTAAGCAACATGAAATCTCTAGCATGACTATTGAAGAAGAAGAAGAAATGCAACATGTTATATCAAAATTACAAGACCAAGTACAACAAATTTCATTCTCACTAAAGGTAAATGAAGTCAAGATGAATGGCGTGGAAGCTAATATGAATGGTATGAAAGTTAAGATGGATGGAATGTAAGCTAATATGAATGGCATGCAAGTTAAGATGGATGGCGTGGAAGCTAATATGAATGGCATGGACGATAAGATGGAAGAATGGAAGATAAATTTGAATAAGTTGCTACAAGAAATGGTCACTAATGGTGAAAGGGTAGTAAAGGAAACTCATGATGAGAACAAAATAAATGTTAGTCATGATTTCATAGACTCTAATGTTGGACTAAAGACCCACCACATTCTAAAAATCGATATGAGGAAGTTTGATGGCAAGGATCCTGGAACATGGATACTATAGATGGAGCAATTTTTCGATCTCCATAATATGAAAAACACACAAAAGGTACGTATTGCAACTTTACATTTGGAACCAAATCAGTTTGTATGGTATCGATGGCTTTGTTCTCGTAAAAAAAGTGTCACTTGAGCAATTCTTATAGAAGAAATGATAACACATTATGAGGATACAAAAAGCAACACCTTTTAGCCAATTGATAAATCTCAAACCAAAGGATTCAATGATGGAGCACATTGAGGACTTCCAAAAATTGAACATAAGGGTAAAATATATTCCAGTGGAGCGTAGGATTGATGTGTTCATAGGGACTTTAAAGGATAATATCCAACATGAGGTTTGCCTTTGGGAACCTGTTTCATTGGAGAAGGCATTCAGGTTAGCAAGAAAAATGGAAAGAAAAATTATGCAACCAGGAAGACTACCACTCACAACTATAAAGATGGAAGTGTTGTTGCACCTAGCCTTCCACAACCTACAAGGTTGACACCAAAAAAATTGGAAGAAAAAATAGCAAAAGGGCTTTGTTACAGTTGTGACAGCAAATACACTAAATGTCATAAGTGTGCTAAGAAGAAGTTATTCTACATAGATTGTGAATAGGAGGAAGAAAAAGGAACAATAAATGTCAAAAGAAGATTATATACTCCAGGAACAAACCCTAGATAAAGAAGAAACAAATCGGACCATATCTTCCAATGCATTGGCTGGAATTACCACTCCTCAAAATATCAAGATAGAAGGGCATATCAAGAAGAAAAAGGTAATAGTGTTAATTGATTCTAGAAGTACCCATAATTTTATTCATTGTAAGATAGCAAAGGAATTGAACTTCTTCCTATATACAACACCAAAGTGTCAAGTGATGGTTGCAAGTGGAGGAACCATAAATTGCTCGGGAAAGTGCCATAATATCAAGCTATCCATGGGAGAATATGTATTGAATAGCCCAATGTTTTCCATTCCAATGGGTGGTGCTAATGTTGTACTAGGAGTCCAATGGCTGCAATCCTTGGGTACAATAGCTTTTAATCTTCAAGAACTTTTCATGAAATTTTGTGCGGAAGGAAAGGAAGTTGAATTAATGGGTATTGCAGGGAAACTAGGAAATATAATTAGCTCTAACGGTATGAAAAAGCTTCTAAAGAAGGAACAACGAGGTGTAATTGCACAACTATGTTCGCTAGAGGTTCCCACATCGAAATCATCTATTTCTCGAGATCTCCAAAAGGCCTTGGAAAATCATTCCAAGGTATTTGAGACTCCCAAAGGTCTCCCACCTATTCATGATCGTGATCATGCTATTCATTTGATTCCAAGAAGATTTCCTCCAAACATTAGGCCGTACAGATATCCCTATGCCCAAAAGAGTGAAATTGAATGTATGGTTACAGAAATGCTAGAGGCTAGTATAATTCAACCTAGTCAAAGTTCTTTCTCTACTCCAGTAGTATTGGTGCACAAGAAGGATGTATCATGGCACATGTGTCTGGATTATAGGAGCTCAACAAGCTCACTATTAAAGATAAGTTTCCCATTCCTGTCATTAATGAATTACTAGATGAATTGCATGGATCAATTTACTTCACCAAGTTGGATCTTCATTCAGGATATCATCAA
>APFE030707458.1:0-12859 GCA_000404065.3 Pinus taeda | reverse complement strand
GTTAGTATTTTTTGATGATATACTAATCTACAGCAAGTCTTGGAAGGATCATGTTGAACATGTTAACAGGGTGCTCAAACTATTGGAGGAGAAACAATTATATGCAGAAAGCTCCAAATGTTTCTTTGGAATACAAGAGGTGGAATATTTGGGTCATATTTTATCTCATGAAGGTGTTAAGGTAGACCCTAGCAAAATTAAAGCCATTAAGGAATGGAAAATCCCCACGTCCATAAAGCATCTACGAAGATTTCTCAGGTTGACAGGGTATTATCACAAGTTTGTTAAGAATTATGGGAGAATAGTAGCACCTCTAACAACATTATTAAAGAAAGATGCATTTCCATGGATTCTAGAAGCAACAAAGGCCTTCGAACATCTTAAAGAGGCAATATGCCAAGCACCTGTCTTAGCTACACCGGACTTAACAAAAACCTTTATTGTAGAATGTGATGCTTCAGGAAATGGAATTGGTGCTATTTTAATGGAAGATGAGAGAACCATTGCTTTCGAAAGTCATCTAATCAAGGGAAAGTATTTACACAAAGATATTTATGAGAAGGAAATGTTGTCAATACTACAGGCACTTAAGAATGGTGACCCTAACTAATGGGAAGAAATTTCAAGGTAAAAATGGATCATGATAGTCTTAAATACTTTTTAGAACAAATATTGTCCTCTGAAGAGCAATAAAAATGGCTCACAAAGATGTTGAGTTATGACTTTGGAATCATCTACAAAAAAGGGAAGCAAAATGTTGTGGCAAATGCACTCTCAAGAAAGGATGAGGATGTGGAAGCATTGTTGTGCACCATTTCTATTATCCAACCATATTTGATAAAAGAAGCAAGGGAAGAATGGAAGAATGATGAAGAAGTGTGGTCACTCATTCGAAAGATACAACAAGATCCCAGTACATCTGATACATTTAGCTAGAAAAATGATTTGTTATGGTACAAATATTGTTATACCTATATAAGAATTCCCAACTCAAACAAAAGATTCTTATGGAATTGCACACTTCTCCCTTAGGAGGGCACTCAGGATTTTTAAAAACTTACCATAGGGTTAAGAAGGAATTTTTTTGGGATGGCCTTAAATTGGATATTCAAAAGTTTATGGCAGAATTTTTTGGTTTTCCAACAAAATAAAGTTGAAACAATTAAGACCCTAGGTTTATTACAGCCTTTATCCATTCCAAGCCAACGTTGGGAGGAGGTTTCAATGGATTTTATCACAGGTTTACCCAATTCCAAAGGAAAGAGTGTCATCATGGTGGTAGTTGACAGACTTACCAAGTATGCACAATTTTGTGCATTATCACATCCCTTTAAATCCAGTACAGTTTCTACTGCATTTATGGAAACAATTCAAAAGCTACATGGAAACCCAAAGATTATTGTATCGAAAAAGATCCACTGGAAATTTTTGGATAGAATTATTTTCTTGTCTCGGTACTTAGCTCATAACTAATCTTATCATCCTCAATTTGATGGGCAAAATAAGATAGTAAACAAATGTTTGGAAGGATATATTCATTACTTTGTATCTGATAAATAGACATAGTGGGATAAATGGTTGCCTCTGGCTGAATGGTGGTATAACACTTTCTTCCATACTGTAGCAAAAATGACTCCATTTATGGCACTTTATGGATATCATCCACCATCCATCACATCATATTTAAGAGAAAATTTTAAGGTTCAAACAGTGGAGCATCACATCAAGCATTAACAACAAGTTCTCCAACTCTTAAAAGATAACCTCACGTTGGCACAGAATAGAATGAAACAATAGGCAAATCAACATCGTAGCGAACAAAGTTTTGATGTAGATGACTGGCTATTCCTATAGTTACAACCATATAAACAAATGTCCCTCAAGCAAGCTAAGAAGGATAATAAATTATCACCAAAGTATTATGGTTCGTACAAGGTGTTGTAAAGGATTGGTACTATCACATACAAATTGGAGCTTCCTGCAGCTTCCCGAGTGCACCCAGTTTTCCATGTTTCATGTTTAAAGAAGGTTATTGGTGACAAGCTCCTAGTTCAAACAATATTGCCAGAACTTGACCAGCAAGGAAAAATCATATTGGAACTGAAAGCAGTCACAGAAACAAGAACTCAACAGCTACGAAATCGATAAATTTTTAAGTATCTCATCAAGTGGAAGAACTTATCCGCTAAAAATTCCCCATGGGAGGATGAGAATTTTATACAGAAGCATCCAGAACTACTCAAGCATTGAGGACAAAGCTTTTCAGAAGGAGAGGGGCATGAAAGGCCCCTATAATATTAGTGATTCCCCCATTACTATTGTCATTTTATCCCTTATTGTTATTATTGTGCCCCTCTTGTCCCCATATTGTTATTAGTATGCCCCATAGAAACCCACTATTGTCATTTTTGTGCCCTTATGTTATTACTGTTATGTTGGTTTTATTATATTGTGACCCCTTAGACTCCTATATATAGAAGGGAGGTTTAGTCATTTGTATCATCTAAGAGAATTGCTCATTTGTGTAATTTAAAGGAGGTTGACCCCTTGAAGAGGCTAAATTCTAAGGCATTGATCTATGTTTTCTATCTTTTTGTGAGCTAGTTTCCTAACAACCACATAGTTGGTCAAGGGGTTTTCCTATCTATGACCCATTTAGTCAACTTCATAATCCATTTTTATCTTCTCTTGATTTACTGACTTTCGCAAAATTGACTAATGAACCCATCTATCATGATCCCTGGTGGCCACCCATGCACGCCAAATTACCATCAGATATTACCAAGTTTGAAGGAAAACTTAGGGAGAATCCATCCACACATATTACCACTTATCATTTATGGTTCTCATCTAATTATTCCATGGATGTTTTTGTCAAACTTCATTTAACCATCATACATTGACTAGGGGTGTTGCAAAGTGGTACATCGAGTTAGATACTACATCCTATGGTGACTTTACCAACCTAACTCAAACATTTTTGACACACTTCCAGTTACCTAATCGGTATGACATCGACTCTGAAGTCTTGTCTTATTTCAAGAAAGATGATGCCACATTAATTTATGATCATATTCATGAGTGGTGATGTCGCAAGAACTTGGTGAGAACCAAGTCACCTGATGAGATATTATGTAAATGGTTCATCCGATCTCTTTGACCTCATATTTCCAAGGATGTGTCTATGTTTTGAGTTGTTACCGAGGAAAAATAAATTTTAGCTAATCAATAGTTGGATCTTATCTAATCACAGTTAGGTATTATTTACGAAGTTTTTCCTAATGTCCTTAGGCCTTCTATTGACCCTCCCAAACCTATTCCTCGCCCACGTGTCGATGGCATGATTGGGTCTATTTCTAATTCCATGATCCAACTTGCTACCCATCTTGGGCAACTGATTGTTACATATCATTGGGCTCTTCTAAAGCACCCCATCCTCAACATTCCACCGATTTTCTCACAATGAAGTCCACTCACCCAAAGAAAAACCAGCAATCAAGTGGTAAAAAGATTAATAAGATTAATAAACAAAAGAACCAAAATGCTTAAGATTTCCAACCCAACCCTCAGTGTTAAGTAGAGGGAACTGGTGAATGTCACCATAAAGTCAAGTTCCCCTATAAAATTTGTTAAGGTGACCACCTTACTCATGAATGCCCTTGAATGGATCAAGTCCATAGGATTCTTTCACCACCATCTACTCAAAAGCCTGCTATTTTGACTCATTCGTTCCTTGCACAACCTCAACAACAGATGGTTTCTCAACCTCCTCTAGATATGTAAGGGTGAAATGAGGGGTCATCTTCTCATCCCCTCTATAGTTCATTCATCTTTATGTGTAAAGAATATGTAAATGTGACTACGCGAGCCAAATCCTATGATGTTCCTAAGTCAAGTTCTCTCTCTAAGGACCCACTAGTTCCACCTACCTCCACTAGACCACTCACTTTGGATAAGCCTATGGAACCTGTCTATCTCCCCCCCCCAAGGGTGTTCCTTGTAAGATGACGTGCAATCCTTCTTCCAGGTCCACTCAAAATTATAGTATTGTTGAAGATCTTAGCCAAGCTCCTTATTCGATGTCTACCTTAGAGGTCTTAGAAAGTTGTCCTCATTAGCGCTAGGTCGTGTTGTCTGGAATTGGTGGAGTCGACATGTCTGACTTTAGTCTCATCACCTTTAATGGCAATAAATCTTCTCCTCGCCTTTCCCATTAGATTTATTTTCAGATTAGCGTGCGTGTCTTCCATAGGAATATTCATCTCACTTTGGTGGATGAAGGATCTTCCACTTGTGTCATGTCAACATCATGATGGAAGGATCTTGGTTCTCCAGTGATCACTATGTCCAATACAACTCTTCAAGCCTTTGATGGACACAACTTTGTTCCTAACGGGGTTCTTCCCAATTTTACCATTGAGTTAGGAGGTAAAACTATATATGTTGATGTCAAAGTCATGGACTCTCCTTTGGACTATAACCTGGTCCTTGGCCGTATTTGGTTTTATTCCATGACTGCAGTGGTATCATTTGTATTTCATGTACTTTTATTTCCTCATGAAGGTAAGATTGTTACCATTCATCAGCTTGACTATTGCATTCCATTGGCCCAAATTTCTACTACAAGGAACTCAATCCCACTTGTTGGAAATCACCCTGGTCAGTATGAGAATATTGGTATAGGGCTATTCAAAAGCTCATCTCTTATGGGAGTTTTTCCTCAACTCCTTCTACCTAACACTCCTTCTAAATATTCCAAAGATCTTATGCATATTATATTTTCTGACACTTGTGGACCCCATAGACCTCCTAACCCTTGGACGGTGTCTCCTAATCTCATGGAAGTTGATCAACCTAGTGAGCATCCTTCGCCACTTGTTGTGGAAGAGATTGCCTCTTTGGAAATCTCGTTAGTACCTCCTGATGTTGGTAAAAAGCTACATCATAATATGGAATATGACCAGGTTCATTTTCCCACATGGGTCATCCCTCCACCTGTTCCACATGACTCCCTTAATGACAAACCTCCCTGGTTAGTCAACTTGGAAGTCATGCATCTACCCACTGATAATATTAGGGAGTTTGTGCATCTTCCTGCCTCTAGTCTCCCCGATTTGGAACATGTAGAGCTTGGTAACATAAATCTTGAATTGACTCAGGGGGAACCTCGTCGGTGGTCCTTGGGTTTCTAATGCTGAACTTGCCAATAAATTTCCCTTACCACATGTTGATGAGTGTCTTGTAACTCCTTTATGTCTTGATCCTCCATTATGTCCTCAAGCTTATTTCAAGAGTTTGACTATGTTAAAATATCCTTGGCATGGTCAACCTTTCCATATTGGGTAGTTTTATTTCCTTTGGCATGGCCCTAGATTGGTGAACTATATGGTCCCCTCATCCTCCATGAGTTCGTGTATAGAAACCCTTGGCCGGTGCCTAGATGTGGGCACAATTTAGCGTGACCTATAGAATTGTGTTGCACTTGTACATATTGCACATAGTAGTGTGATGATTTATCTCTTTTTTGGTTTAGTGTGTGATGCGAGTATTTCTCATGCCCTATTTATGCCAAAATCCAAAAAAAAAATTATAAAACTAAAAAAACCAAAGGTATGGTCCTAGGTTTACCTCATCCATGTTTATTTCTTTCATTATGTGATTTAATTGTGGTCTAGTCTTTCTGGACAATTTTTACAAGATAGGGTGGCATTTCTACTACAACATCCATTAGAACTTAGGTATGTTCACCTGAACTGGGCATATATGGGTAGGTCATTTTTGTTGATATTTCATTTTGACTGTCATAACCCTTTTTATGCCTTAGGTCTAACCCTGTCAAGTTGCGACTTTCATTGTGACTTCCTTTATTCATGTCGTAGCTTGGTGGTAGAGCTTACCTGCTCATGGATAGCCTATTTTAGCACCCTTTTTCCATTTTGGTGTCCATGCAGCCATTTTTTGATACTTTTCAGAATTCCTCCTTCTGACCCGCCATGACCTAGAATCTGAGCCATATGTCCTCCTCTTCATCTTTTTTCACGCTATACCCCAGGAGGATTCAACCATTTTTATCCCTTATGATTGCCAATTTTTATCAAACTACTTTTGCATGATGAGCTTTGGTTTTTCCCTTCCGTCATAAACATTTTCTTGGCTTACCCTCCACTTTAACTTGGTGTTTCACCCTTGTTGGGAGTATCCCAACTTGGCCTAGATTTTGATTGAGACTGTGCATTTTGGGAAGCAAAGTACGAATTAAAGGATATAGTGGAGTGCAAGGTGGACCGTGCATTGGAGAAATAGAGCACAAAAGAGAAGCACGTGATAGATATAACACACGCTCGAAACAATTTGAAGCCCCTCCATTTTGTTAAAAGAATGTAATTTTTTATATGATGAATAGTTTTCGGACCATGATATCTTGTATTAGGGGAGTCCATGGCATATGGAAAATGGTATTGTAATGATGGACCCTCAATGTAATAGTATATAATAGGGTCAAATAATAAAGAGAAGAATCATCATCATATTATGATCCAGATCTATGTTTATGGTTGAATTATTGTGATACGTACTTGGGAAGGAAGATGAGGCTCTGCAGCTGAGTGCGCAGAGGCCTAAGTCCACAGTTGACTGTGCGGACTCCCTGAAGCTGAGTCCACAGGCCAAGAACTGTTGTTGTAAAAATTCTCTATTTTGGATGGAGTTCCACATTGGGATGAACCATGGTAAAATTTGTTTCTTCATGTGTATCTTTGATTATTATCTATTGTAGCATAACAATTTTATTATAGTTTCATTTTATTATAGAAAGATAATTATTAAGGGTTTATATGACATAATAAATGTAATGTGGAGAAATAATGTATGATTGTGAAGTAAATAGTGAATCCCAAGTATTAGAAAATACAAAATTACCACATTCCATCATCACTCAAGGCTATAGAAACCTGGTTCTATATCCTCCCATAGCCACTTCAGGTGAGACTATGATCTACTTGTAGGTCGTTTCCAAAAGGGTCAGTGATTTAGGGTTTTGTTGGTGCATAGTAAGAGATTGAACCTAGTTCAGCCCAATTGAAAGCCAAAAATTGGTTCTGTTGTTGGGACTAGGATCTGTTTGAGGGATATGTTTATGTGGCATCCATTGAATAAAGAAATTCAAGATCGGGTAGAATAGAAGGAACGTAAATTTGCAGAGCAAGAGAATAGAATCCCTCTTCTATCATCTTAAAGGTGGTTCGTGTTGTGAAGATAAAAACCCTCTACAGACAAAGGTGATCTCTCTATCCCAATGAGTGGGTCTAGCAACATACTAAACAAACTAATGTATAATTTCTTAGCCTATGTTTAAAAATGCAAAGAGAGAGAGAAACCTACCTCATTTTGATGTTAATTTCTCAATCCCTTGGAGATGGCTTTGATCCCTTCTCTTCGAAGCTCACTCCTTACTTGTTTCTTATGTCCAAATACCTACAAGAGAGATCAAATGACAATACAAGATACAATAGCATACATAGTTTACATCAAACATAAACTACTTCATATATAAAGGAGTATCAAGCTAAATTCTTAAATATTTAGACATTTATGGAAAGTGAACATCAGATGTATATATTAATGAATCAATAAGGGAAGCATATAACCATTACCTTGATTTTGGAGACCTCCTTTTGGTGGATGTTGAAGTCCAATCCAAGACTCTTCAAGCACTCCTTCTCCAACTTAGATGGGAAATATTTAGGCATAATCTAAGCATAGGAATGTAGGCAATCAATGAGAAACCATTTGGGGATGGAGGGGATTTTATTTATAGGAAAGGAGAGGGAGGTAAGGATGAACAAAAGAGAGAGGAAGGTCCACATATCAAGGTGAAGGAACTTAAAGGTAGGAGCAAGAGCTCCAAATGGGATAGGTCGACCATATCTCTACCCAATGACATATGAAGCCCCTCCTCCTTTTTGAGAGAACCTTTCAGAAGAGATTCAACATGGGTTTTCATATCAAAACCCACACCAGTAGCGCTAGGTCAAAGAACTGTAGCTTTCCATCAACATAGGAAAACAGTGGAGCAAAGACCATTGGTCTTGAAATTTAGGTTTTCAGTCAACCTTCTCAAGAATTGACTCAGGGCAGTTTTTCTTCCGTTCTTCGGGGATGTTTTAGTATGTGTTTCATGATGAGTATGCCTCATATTTGTCAACATTTTGGCATTTCGAGATGTGAAACTCGAAGTGAACATGAGGTGTGACAAAATACTGTGTAACATATGCCCCCTAAAGCATGGAGGAAATATAGGGAGTGATGGGTGAAATTATTTACAATTCAAGGCAAGGACTGGAAAAACACCATCAAGAGATGTGAAAATCAAGCATATACATATACATTTCTGACATCTCTAATATAAGCATGCTTGATGATACATGAATATGCATCTAATAATACATGAATCTGTTAGCACCTATATCTACCTTAAGTTGAAGGAAGGCAAGTCTAGGGTAACATCAAACCACGCTTAACCTGGTAGCTAGCCCTACCAAGTTAGGAGAGGGCTCTCTCCTTGTCAATATCAATTAGGATATTGGCAATTAGGGCTTGAGATGATTGAATTTAATGTATATTTTAGGCTATGTATAGTAGCTCAGGGTTTCTGGTTTGATTTTTAGGTTTTGGTTGCTGGATCAATTGGAGAAGGCAGATTGGGTCCAGGAACTCAACTCAGGGATACAGTCATGTTCTGTGGGGTGAGGTAGACAAGGGTTTATTACTAGAAATAGATTAATATGGTATATTAAGATAGCTGAGGAGTTGAGGAGGGAATAAAGAAACTATGAATCCTCTTTAAACAGTTGAAAACATTTAAAACCAAATGCATTCCCAAGACAAAGCACAACAGTGTATTTTGTCCATTCACCTTGATTCATTTAGTTTTAGAAGAGAAAGATGGATTTGGATACATATAAAACATAAGAAAAACTAATTACAAATAAGAAACAATAAATAAACTCACTGTCACAAGAATCCCACAAAAATAGCCGTGAAACCTGGTTTTATTCCTTTCCAAAGTGTTGATACAAATGTTCAATGAGTGCCACCACTTCCACCAAAGTCCAACCTTTACAAATGACTAAGAGAAAACATCATATAGGCATCAAAAAACTCATACTAGCCATTAGGGGTCGAATCCATGAGTCAAGGAGCTATTTCAACAATATCTAAACTAGGAACACAAAAGTAAGCAGTGGAACAACTTGCTTCTAAGACATAGGGAACCAATTCATTACAGCTCAAAACCACTTGGAACATGATGTATCTACCCTATGAGGTGATTTTCATCTATACTTACATCAAATACATTATTTACCATGTATACATTTACATAAACAAGAATAAAAGTCAAGCATTAAAGAAATTGGGTGAAATTTTTAGTTTTAGGCAAAACTGACAAAATCAGCCTGATGCGTAGCGCCCTGAGCCTGATGCATAATGCCATTTCAAGGCTGCATTTGTAGGCCTTACGCTCACCCAAATTATGCACAAGATGACTTGTTGGAAATCACTACTTGTCGCATTTCCGGAACACTTTGAATTTTCTAATTTAGAGTTGATTTGACCCTCCAAAAGTTGATTCTCCCAAGACTGCTTCCTGTAGATCCAAAAAGTGGCAGAGAGGGCATTTTTTCGGTTTTTTTTTTTTTTACCCTTTTGGTGGCCCAAATATTCTCCAAAATTGATGAAGCTTTCTAGGTTTTCTTATTTTTTGATGCTGAATCCAAATCTATATGCAATTTGTCAAGAGGATGCACCAATTCAATGCGCATCGCTGGTGGTGCTGCGCATCAGCTGGAATTTTCTATGTTTCTAATTCAAAAATTGGAAAATGACAAAATTGTCTCAAAATTTGCCCAATTTTGGCTCAAAGCTACATCATGGGTTACTTTGTTGGGCTAAAGTCACATTAGCCAAAATTTTGAGCTTTTCATCCTTCTTTTTGCCTTTTAAGGCCCTCCTTAATCTTGCCTTAAGGTGCTTGATCCTCTTGTCGCATACTCTATTTCAAGTCAAATAATGATGTGCCATATGCCTTAGCATCTTTCTGTCTCTATTTGATTTCTTCAAAAGGCCCTCAAGGTGGATATTTACCCTTTCAAGCCATATCTCTCTATCATGCTCCACTTCTTATTCAATAGGAGTCAAGGGAACCAAATGCTCTTTGTTGCTTAGCTGTTGAATTTTTGGCATCTCTAACTCCATCTGGCTTTGTTTACCCTCTAATTTCTTGTTCTCCTACTCTAGGTAATTGATAATATATCTTCCTCGAGCTATCTTGTCCTCTAGCATGTTAATGTAAGCCTCATATTCTTTCAAAAGCATTCTTTGATCAAAAGAAGGGCTATATAGGTCTATTACCTGAGTATGATGAGGTGGCACATCAGAATCATGCTCCTCAAGCTGAAAATCCGTCTCAACATCATCACCAAGCTCCTCCTCTATAACCTTTCCTTTTCCTTTTTCATGCTACTGCAAGATCCTTTCCCTAGAGCTATCACTTAGGGTGTCCTCCTCAAAATCATAGTCACTGTCCCTATCCATGTTTGTCTCTCTTGGTATGGTTTGATGAATGGTGGATAATTAGGTTAGGGAAAGATTAGTATGAAGATATTTATAAAAGGGAAATAGTGATGGAGTGAAATAAAAGGGAAAGTGGGGTTATAAAGGAGCTAGGGTTTAATGTGAGGGAGTTTAGGGTTTGATAAAGGGGTTAATTTTAGTAGGGAAATGGGGGAAGGGAATATGAGTGAAGTGAGATAGGATTAAAGGGTAGGTTTATGGCAAGTGAAAATGGGAATATTGATACAAGGAACAAGAATTTGCAATGGTGAAAACTAAGGTAGAAAGACAAACTAGGGTTTGAGTCTTAGGAGGCAAAAAAAATATCTTAAGCATGAAAACCCTATCTAAGCTCAAAAGTGAGTGTACTTACTTGTTTATAAGGAAAATGAAGCAATTAGGGTGATTGGAGATGAAATTTAGTGGTTTTAGAGCCTCACAGGTCAATGCACAGCACCCTAATCCCAATGCACAGCACCTCCCTAATGCACAGCACCCTTGTATTTTTCTGAAGGAAGTTTGGCTCTCATGTGTAGCGCCTCCCTGATGCGTAGTGCCTTTTTGCAGACGACTTTTGAAGGCCTTAATGGTGTTAAAATTGGCCATGTGATAGCTCTTTGGAAATATTGTTGAGTCTACTTTCGAGAACATCTTGAATTTTTAAATTTGGAGTTCAGTTTCCCTGTTAAAAGTCAAATCTCCCAAGACTGGTCAAAATGTGCAGAAGGCGACTACATGAATGCAGAGTGTTGTTGCAGTCAACTTTTGAAGATCTTCCTCAGCTCCAAATTGAGCTCATGATAGCTCATTGGAAATCTCTCTTTGTATAGTTATCCGTTGACTCATCAAGGAAATCATTTGGCCAGCTAGTCTACAAGAAATCTTGATTGTCCCAAGATCACTCCAGAAGTGCATCAATCCTCCTGAGGCCAATGATATGTTCAACATTTCTCCCAAACCATGAAACCTATGTAAAAAGTGAAAGAGGTTTTTCTTCATGGGTTAAGGATGGACACAAACCGCTCTCACTTTTGTCAAATTCATCTTTTCTTGCTCAGAAACATAGTTTGAAGAAAACCTATCCCGATATGTGGAACAGGGGATTTGTAGAAATGAAGGGAAATGAAGGGGATGAGGGGCTTCTAAATTCTTGAGAAAATTTTAGGAAGTAGGGAGGGATGTTAGGAATTAGGGGAAAGTGTAATTTGAAATATTGAGTGAGGGGAAGGGGTCCAAAAGGGAAAAACACAAGCCTAGCCTAGAAAATTGTCAAATTGTAGCAATAAATTAGGGTTTGTGGGAAAATGATGAATTTGAGGCATATGCGTTGGCATTATGTTTCTGGTATGGTTATATGTTACAGATGTTGTACTTGATGGCAACACCCATGGCATGGCTCTCAATATGATGAGAATTAAGAAGTACGCAGGAGAAAATTTCACAAAATTTTATGCAGAGAAAAGTTTATAAAAGTTTATTTCATGTGGAGAAAAGTTCACGGAATTTTATGCAGAGAAAAGTTTATTTCATGTGGGAAAACTTACCTTTGGTCCATGGTAGTTTGTCCTTGGAATTTGAACCTATGGTTTTTGGACCATGGCATCTCGACACGACAGACGTGTTGATCCCTAGTAGTGAGTTGATGGTATTGGTTTGTTATGGTTTTGGCCCGTGGTATTGGTCCATGATTTGAGGAAGAGCTTGCCTATATAAAGCAAAGGAGATCTTTTGGCTTGTGTATGCTTTTGGGTTGAATATCTTAAGATCTGAAATATTGGGTTATTGTTTCAAAGCTCGATCTATATGAAAGTGAAGTGGAAAGCGAATCAGTGAAGGGTGATCTCTCGAGCGCTGCAGCTCCGGAAGTGCGGAGGCGCCGCAGGAGGCGCCATAGGAGACGCCACAGGAGGCGCCACAGGAGACGCCGCAGGAGGCGCCACAGGAGACGCTGCAGGAGGCACTGCAGGAGACACCGCAGGAGGCGCCACAGGAGACACCACAGAAGGTGTTCTGGGTTTAGTTTTCTGTTATTGTGGATCTGGTTATCTGAGTGACTTACTGGTACTTGATGATCATTTGATATTTATGGATCCAGTTTGAAAATTTATGAAAAGTGGTCCTTGAAAGAAAAGAAGTAGGGGGTTGTAGCTCCCTTCCAGGAGAGACTGGAAAACGAGAGAGAGTTGTAGCTCTCTGCAGGTTGCAGCCTACGTACTGGTAAAGGACTGCACCAGTACAAGACCATTGG
>APFE030707454.1:112620-122773 GCA_000404065.3 Pinus taeda | reverse complement strand
CCAAGCAGCAGAGATTGATGGCAGCATATGACATCAAGGAGGATAAGATGATTTTTACTCATCTTAAGCCTAAAGTGCCAAAGCCCGGATCATCTGCAGATTACACCAAAACAAGTCTAGAGGTCCTCTCCAAGGACATACACCCCATGGATCAAATAGAGCTGCACAAACAGACACGGGAAATGGTGTATGCCACACTTGCAGACAGGGCCATGCTGGTCCATCAGTTAAAAGAATCACTAAAGAACACAAATACACAGCTTGATTTGGAAAGGATGTCTTCCACTGCTAAGGACAATAGAATAAAAACTTTGGAAGATATAATCATTGATCTAGGACATGATCCTAAAGATCCAAAGGGTATTAAGGCCCTTATGAAGAAAAAAGAGGATGACATTAGTGCACTGAGAAAGCAGGAAAAATTGCCTCCAACCATTCACCCTCAAACAGCAGAACTTCTACAAGAGAAGCAAGTTGATGAGGCCATGGATCTGCTTCTAATGATGAATCAAAGAATATTGCAAATGGAGGCAGAATTAGAAAAGGCATTGTAGGACAAGCAAGGGGAGTCAACCTCCCAGCCCCCCCAAACCTCTACAACTCTTGGCCCTGCCCCTCCTACACAAGCAACAGCAGCCCCTACTGCCATTCCAGCACCAACCACAGCCACATCAGCAACAGAAGCAACAACAACAACAACAGCAGCAGAATCTAGCATGAGTATGGAGGACTTGATGAAAACTGTCAAGGAACTTGAGGTTCAGGTGACAAAAATCAATGAAGCTAAAGATAGACTGGCCAAGCTAGAGGCCAACTATGACAAATCCAAGATGGTTTTAGCAGAGAAGTAAAGAGAGATAAAGGCCTTGGAAGCCAAAGTGAAAGCTTTGGAAAAAGAATTGCTTCTAGGAAAAACTCTGGCAGAAATTAAGAAGATAATTTGGGCCAAAATTGGCCAATCAATCCATGACCAATGGAGGTCAATCCAGGAAATACATGAGAAAATTGAACTAATAGGCATAGCTCATGTTGAAATACAAAGGGCTAGGACAGCACTAGGAATAATGCCTGAGCAGGCCAATAAAATGATACATTTCCTCAATACTCACACTAGGGAGGAATTGGCGGCCCTAGAAATAAATAGCAGAACAGACACTATCCTGATAGCTAAGAAAGTGTTGACTTTGAGAAATTTCACTCAAACACTAGAAAGGAAATGTCCGGATATGAAGGCAGAAATTGATGAATTCAGGGTGAAGATGACAGTATTACAAGATAAAGGACTGCCAAGCCTAGTGACTGGCACAGGAAAACGGCCGGCATATGATCAGTATATCACAAGGATCAACAATTATGTTGAGAATCAAATAACAGCATCCAGGAGCTCCACAGAAGAAGCAGGGCCTCCCTCTGGGTAGTCTCTGTATGACAAACTAGAATTTTTTTTTTTATTGAGCATGAGATAAATCATCTGTTTGAAGTGCCTCCAAATTTTTACAGATATACTGAAGCAGATGAAACACTGGTAAAAATAAGAAGACATCAACTACCTCCAGCTGATTGATGGCAGGCAATGCTGGAAGTTCTGCCCAGGTGATGCCACTATATTATTCCTTTTGTGAAAATTCAGATCTCAGTCACAGTACAGGTCAGCAGACAATTCAGCACGCAGATATCACAGGAAGCATACGTACAGTGACTCACCAAAGCACTCAGACAATAGGCTCAACTAACGCAGAATTAAAGGCACAGCTACACCCAACTCTCCTGAGCCAAAAAGTCAAAAGTTGTCTGACAGAAAGATAGCTGCCATCTCAACATTAATTGTTGTAGTTATATCTTTCATTTACTTTTTGTAAGAGATTTGGTGGTGCAATTTATTGCACAATAACTCACTATTTAGATATTTTATTCTATTTTTTGTATATATATCCCCTCAAAGAACGTATTGAGGGTCGGTTGTAGTGAAACTCTTTCAGAAAGAGCTATACTGTATATCTGAGACATTTGTGCTAATACAAATTGCTGGGGAGTTCCTGGTTCCTATACTGTCTGAAGGTGGAAATGAATGGCTCTGTTATGTTGCAGAATTCCTGTGTCATTTGCTGGAACAATAAGTTATTCTGAACTGTGTTCTTGCCTTTCTGTGTATGCAATAATTCGTATGTGTTCATGATCATAATAAATAGAGAAAAAGAATAGCTTAGGATTTGTTTTGAATACACCCTACGCTCAATCTCTATTTCTAAATATGTTTTCTTCTGGATTAGCCATGGATATGAATTCTTAATTGCTCATGTCTAAACTAATTCTCTCACTGGAATATTGTTTAAGAATTCTTAACTGCTTTTAAGCAATACTTTCATTTCTCCTCTTGTTAGCATAGTGGAAGATTCTCAATTTCCTTTCACTCACTAATTCCATAACTTCATCACAAAATATAAAAAATTGTTCCACAGATGCCTATCTGGCTTTGCAGCAATACTTTGTCTTCAGAAACATACTTCAGCAGCACACTTCCTTGAACTCCATTGCCCAATGGCCCAAACTGTTCTGTAATTTATACCTCAGCTCTGTTTGAATTCACCAACCAACCAAATTCAAACAAAATCAGCACACCATAACTAGCCTAAAATCACCCACCAACAAAGTTAAATCATAAAGAGTGAGCCCTCTCTGTTTGCAGGTAGGCTAGGACCTGTATCTAAAATATTGGTTAGTGGTTACCTCAGCCGTATTCCCTTTAGGAAGCAGGGAACAACCTGAGTGATAACATCATTGGCGACTCCACTGGGGACTTATTTCAAATTACCAATTGCAAGGAAATAAGCTTCATGTTTAACCTTCTCATAGAATACCAAGGAAACAAAACTCAGAAGTTGGCTCCAAAGAAGAAATTTCGTTACACTAGGTCCAACCCTAACCCTAATCCCCCAGCTGTCTTTGAAAACCCTAATTTAATTCCTAAGATCTTAAAGAAACAAGAGCAGCTAGGAGAGCTCTCAGATTCAGGTGCTGAACCAGTTCAGCAGAGCTATATTCCTACCCCTACCATAGCATCAGTTTATCCTCACATAACCCCCACTTATCCTAGTTCCTCATCCACTTCCCAAGGTAGTTTCCCCACTCCTCCATCCCCAACACACCTTACTCCTATTATCCCTTTTGTTCCAACTGTTCCACTCCTCCTTACTGTCCCTTTTATCCCTGCAAATATGGCTAACAGATATGCCCCTTTACACCTGCCTGCAAATCCAGGGGCTATGCCCCAAGACTATCAAAGCAAGATCACTTACTTTGATGGTACTAGATCTTATACAGCCCAGCAACACACCAAGAGAATGTAGGACTACTTTGAGAACTATGAAATAGATGATGAAGATGTAAGAATGAAAATTTTTGTACAAAGTTTAACAGGGGATGTAAGGACGTGGTTTAGGTCTTTGGCTGCACAGTCCATACTCAATCCTGATGCTTTATACCTAAACTTCCTAAACAGATGGGAAAAGAAGAAAGACCCTCTACACATTCTAACAGAGTATGATAATTTGAAAAGGGGTCCACAAGAAACAGTTCAAGATTACTGTGTCAGGTTCAACAATGTATACAACGCCATTCCTCAGAACCTAAGACCTCCGCCTGATCTGGCCTTGATCAAATTCCCTGATGGATTTGATTCAGATATGGCATATCAATTAAGCGAAAGAGCACCTCCAAGTCTTGCAGACATGTAGAATATAGCTTTCAGTGTAGAGGCAAACCTGATTGCCAAGAGAAAAAGAGCCAAAAATGAGAGAAGAGCAACATTTAAAGAGGAAACCTCAACCTTTGACCAAAAGCTAGATGCAATCATGAAGGGTATGGAGAGGTTGGGGGATAGAGTTGAGACCATGGAGAGAAAGTCCTCTTGGGAAGGGCAAACAAGCAACACTACTAGGAATCCCAATTTTAGAAAAAACAAAAACCCAAATGCTGGGAGGACGGGTCCTGATCAGAATATCAGACCTCCATTTCAAGAAAACAATGCAGAGGCCTCAACCACTAGTGAACAAGTAGAAGATCCCCACATCAATCTAATGGGTTTGGACAGTGAACAACAGGTATTCTTAACACAATATGATCAACAAGCCCAAGAATACAAACAATTCCAAACAAAATCTGGTGAGTCATTTGATTTTAGAGAAGGGTATGACACAGCAGTCTATGAAGTACGCAAACAATACAAGTTAAGAAGTAGAACCATAGATGTACCTGACAATCCCAAACAAACAAACACCAAACTGCCCAAAAAATATAGTGATAAGTCTCTCTTAACAGAGTCCTCAGATAAAAAACTCCAAAGGGAGGTCACAATGGAAGATGTATCTGATATACATCCTCTAGTAAAACCTACATCTACACCATTTCTTCCAATAGAGATCTTGGGCAGACCTCTAGAAAATAGACCCAATTCAAGCTTACCCCAAAACAGTGTACCTGACCAGGACAAGGTCACCCAAAATTCAGCAGAGAAGGAAAAAGTTGCTGCTCACAGTATAAAAGTTCAGATGGAAAAGCCTTTCAATCTAGAAACATAAATTGGCAAACTGAAAATAGCAATTCCTCTTTCTGAACTAGCCAAACATGAGTTCTTCAGACAACAAATTAATAGTTCATTGCAAGTACCAGAGAATAGGGATGCAATTAATATTCTGGATGATCATCCTGAGCTGATTTTTGGCTCAGAAGTCAATGGCAAATCAGTGGATGGAGGTACCCCTCCATTCTATGTAAGCCTAAACATCCATGACAAGGTGCTACACAATGCCATGTTTGACTCAGGGGCCTCTCATAACCTAATGCCCAAATCAGTAATGGAAAAACTTGACCTAGATATCACCAGACCCTATAAAGATTTGTTTTCATTTTATTCCAGCCAGGTGAGATGTTTAGGCCTTATCAAAGACCTTTGTGTATCCCTAGTCCAATATCTAGCCAAAACAATTTTAATGGATGTGGTAGTAGCTGACATTCCACCCAAATATGGTATGCTCTTATCAAGATCATGGGGTGCCAAACTCCAAGGATCTCTACAACTAGACATGTCATATGCCACAATTTCAGTCTTTGGCCAACCAAAAAGATTATACCGAGAAACACTGATGAAATATGTGGTCAGTAGTCAGGAGAAGCCCCAAAACTTCCCAATCTACTCCATTCATTCTGACATGGACTCATTCATACTGTACAATGCTGATATGTGTCCCAAAACTGAGGTCAAGCTCCTAAAAACAACAGAAACCAGGCACATAAATGAACAGTCCACTGCTCAAAATCAAAAGATCACTGATGTGATCAAACCTACACAGTCTGATAATATATCACAAGAATCACCAAAACTAGACCAGCCCACTGAAAAAATCTATAAATCCATTGAAAGAAACATTGATCAAGAGATCTTGTGGTATTTAGAATTTGATGGGTCAGTAAACAAGCTAGGAGCAGGAGCAGGGGTTTGGATACACAATACTCAAAATGACCATGCTCTAGGTCATGCATACAGGCTTAACTTCAGATGTACAAACAACATGGCCGAATATGAAGCCCTTTTGCTAGGTCTCAAACTGATTAAGAGTCTTGGAGTGACCAAAGTTTCCATATTGGGCGATTCAGACCTGATTATACAACAGATAAAGGGAACTTTTGTCACAAATGATCCCAGGCTAAGGTCTTATAGGATAGCAGTGACAGACTTGCTCAACAGCTTCTTGGAATATCAGCTCACTAAAATACCTAGAAGCCACAACTTGCATGCTCATAGTTTGGCAACTTTTGCAAGCACCTGTAAACTTCCTTTTGGGCCTAACCACCAGTTCACTGCTGAGATTAAACATAGGCCTTTTGTCCCAGACAATGTAGATAACTGGCAAGTATTTGAGAATGATACTCAGATAAATACTTTTTTGACCATGAAAGAAGAATTCTCAAATTTAAACATAGACACAAGCATTAGGGATGATCAGCACCAAATTGAAGAACTTAAGACAAGTATATCAACTGAAACAGCAGATCTGATATTACATCCTACAACCTTTGACCCTGCCAATTTACAAAAGCTAAGACTAGCAGATCTTGATGAAATTATTGAAGAAGAAACTGAAGTAATTCAACTAAAGGATAATTTCTTGCCCACAGGTCTTACTCCTTTAGAAGACATTTTTTATTCAAATGACATCCCTAAGAAACCAAAGATGCAACCCATCAATGCAAAAATTGAGGAGTGTAATATTGGGACCACTGAAAATCCCAAAATGGTCAAGCTCTCTAGAACCTTACCTCTTGATAAGAAATCAGAATATATTGAACTGTTCAAAGAGTTTCAAGATGTGCTTGCCTGGAGTTATGAGGACCTTAAATCCTATGATACTTCAGTCATCCAACGCAGAATACCCTGAAAGAAAACCAGAAACCCTTTAAACAGAAGTTGAGGAGAGTGAATCCAGTCCTTCTTCCCCTAATTGAAAAGGAGGTAAAACGAATATATGAAGTTGGAATCATTGCACCTATAAGCTTTTTTGAATGGATTTCAAACCTTGTACCCACAAGAAAGAAAACTGGGGAGATAAGACTTTGTGTTGATCTAAGAAATTTGAACAAAGTCTCTCTCAAAGACCACTACCCCTTGCCAAAAATGGATCACATCTTACAAAGCGTAGTGGGAGCTTCAAGGATCTCACTACTGGATGGCTTCTCAGGATTCAATCAAATTCTAGTTCACCCAGATGATCAAGATAAAACAGCTTTCACCACACCTTGGGGAACTTTCAAAAATGTCAAAATGCCTTTTGGACTCAAGAATGCTGGAGCCACATTTCAGAGGGAAATGGATATAGCCTTTGCTAAAGAAATCCATGATTTCTTAGTCATATACCTTGATGATCTAACAGCCTTCTCAAAATCAGACCAAGAACATTTAAAACACCTCAGACAAGTGTTCTTAATTTGCAGAAAGTATGGCATTTATTTGAACCGAAAGAAATCGCTATTTGGCCTGGAAGAAGGTAAACTCCTAGGTCATATAATTTCAAAAGATGGCATAAGAATTGACCCTGATAGGATTCAAGCTATACTTCAGGTCCCTCATCCAAGAAACATCAAAGAACTACAAGCCTTTTTAGGAAAAATTAATTTCCTAAGAAGATTTATTCCTAACTTGGCTGAGCTGATAAGATTGTTGAACAATATGCTCAAGAAAGATGCCAAAGTCAAATGGACAGTTGAAGCCAAATAGGCTTTTGAAGAAATCAAGATAGCTTTAACGAAAACACCTGTTCTTACAAGCCCTAGATTTGATAGAGACTTCATAATCTTCTCCTTTGCCTCTGAACATACAATTGTTGCTGTCTTACTGCAAAAGGATGACTTGGGATGTGAAAAACCTATTGCCTTTTTCAGTAGAGCCCTTAAGGATGCCCCACTCAAATACCAGATCATGGAAAAGCAAGCATATGCACTTGTCAAAGCCATAAAGGATTTCAGAGTTTATATCTTATACTCTCACATAGTTGCATATGTGCCCAATGCAGTGGTCAAAGACATTTTAACTCAAGAGGGAATTGAAGGTAAGAGGGGCAAATGGATTGCCAAACATTAGGAGTATGATATAGAGATCAAACCTACAAAACTTATAAAAGGACAAGGGCTAGCTAAACTAATGACTGAAACCAACTTCCAAGCCCTTGACATCAATGAACTGGATAACGAACAGGAGATGGCAACTCCATAGATCAATCAATCCTTTTTACAATCACCTTGGTATGCTGACATATGTTTTGTATTATTAAACCTGCAAGCTCCTCCAGGGTTATCCAGAACCAAAAAGAGATTTTTAAAAATGAAAGCTTCAAAATTTTGTATCATAGATAATGTTTTACTTTGGAAAAATCATGAAGGTGTCCTGCTTAATTTCCTAACTTCAGATGAAGTTGATAAAGTCCTTAGAGAATTTCATGCAGGAGACTGTGGAGGGCACTTATATTGGAAATTAACAGCTGATAAAATCCTGAGGGCTGGATTTTATTGGCCCTCCCTGTTTGCTGATTCAAAAAAGTTTGTGATGTCATGTCATAAATGTCATATCTTTGAAGGGAAGAAAAAGTTACTACCCTTACCCCTCAATCCCATTTCAACTGAAAAACCATTTCAACAATGGGGCTTAGACTTCATTGGGGAAATTCACCCTTCATCCTCAGGCCAGCATAGCTGGATCCTGACAGCTGCTGATTACTTCACCAAATGGATAGAGGCCATACCTTGCAGACAAGCAAATGACTCAATTATCATACGATTCCAAGAAACCAATATCTTGTCTAGATTTGGCTGCCCAAAGAAAATCATAACAGACAATGCAGCTGCCTTTAAATCCAAAAGAATGATCTGCTTCTGTCACAAATATCATATCACCCTAGGTCATTCAACAGCCTATTACCCTCAAGGCAATGGCCTAGATGAGTCCTCCAATAAAAGCCTCATCAATATCATCAAAAAGGCCTTGGAGGTTAAAAAAAAGAATTAGCATAAGAAGCTGGTAAATGCAAAATGGGCAGATAGGTTAACTACCAAAAGATCTATTGGTACTAGCCCATATGAATTGGTATATGGCCTGGAAGCTATGTTCCCATCATCTCTTGGGGTCCCTATGATCTAATTGTTGTAGGAAATACAAGCTGAACCCAATGATATCCAGAGGAGGGTCAATCAAACAATTCACTTACAGCAAACAAGGGAAAAAGTGTATCATAGAACCCAGGTTCTACAATAGAAGCTGAAAAAGGTGTTTGACAAAAGAACAAAAGCTGAAGACTTTTTCATAGGAAACAAAGTATTGAAATGGGACTCTAGGAGGGAAGACAAAGGGAAACATGGCAAATTTGACTTTCTGTGGAAAGGACCATTTGTAATTCAAGCGGTGCAAGGCAATAACACCTATTTTCTAAAGAGTCTGGATGAGTCAAATAATGATGAAGGCCCAGTGAATGGGAGAATGCTCAAGCACTATTATGATCCATGAGCATAGCACAGTCACATATTGTACATAAATGTCTATATTTTCAGCATTTTTCTTTTTTACAACAGATAGATAAAAGAACAACTACAACAGATTTTGAAGAATGATCAGCAAAACTATATCAAACATGACATAGATGCTTGAAAAGCTCCACAAACAAGTTTGAGGAAGGTCTACAGAACAGAGAACCAATGATAACCAGTGATACAGGTCAGCAAGACACAAACTGGTAATTCTTGTACAAATGAGGTCATAAGACATTGCATACCAGCTCACTAGATTCAGATCAAAGGTGTCAATACTGAAGAGGATTCACTGCAATAAAGAAAGGAAAATAAGGCCATCTGACCTACTGTTCTTGGCTTTCCCCAGGAGAAGCCATCCCCAAGTGGAGCCACTGTTAGGTTCCTATACCAATAGGTTTCATCTTTCATGATTGACTGTGGAAGGGATAAATATGTTCATCATTGCAAGCTGCAAAGGTTCCATATTTTGTGTACATACTAGGAGAATTAAAAAATGAAAAGAGGGTATGCCTTAAAAGAATAATCAAAAGGCAAGAAAATCAAATGGTCAAAAGAATAGTGAAAATGAACCCCAAACTAAAGACCAGGAAAGTGGCCAGTCAAAAAGCCACTACTATCTTGTGGGAGTAACATAGTCTACAAATACTGATGCTAATCATACTTGATGGATGGCCCAACAATCTAATCTGGACCATGCCATGTTTAAATTGCTTGTTGCAGAGTAGAGAATGTTTCCTGTCCAAACAGCTCAAGCTTGGCAGATGACTAGCTAGGTAGAGAAATGAAGGAGCCCAACTGCTTAATCTGGGTCCTTGGAAGAAATAAGGGTAGATTTAGATAGGAGGGCAGTCAAAAGAAAAAGAGAACAATCAGGGTCTGCTAATTCAAGTGCACCCATTTCAAGTGAAGAAAAAATGTTAGGATTGCTAGATTGGGTAAGTAGTGTAAGGTTGCAGAAGTAAAGGGGCCATCACCAGTTAGCTTATCAAGAGCAAGACTCACCCCATTCAGAGTATTGGCACTATGGCGGAGGTTTGAGGACATAACAATGGAAGCATGTCTAATTTCCCCGTTTTCCCCA
>APFE030707454.1:81327-102576 GCA_000404065.3 Pinus taeda | reverse complement strand
CCAAAGATTATTGTAAGTGACAAAGATCCCATTTTCATTGGAAATTTTTGGACAAAATTATTTTCTTGTCTTGGTACTTAGTTAGATCATAGATCATCTTATCATCCTCAATCTGATGGGAAAACTGAGATAGTAAACAAATGTTTGGAAGGATATATTCATTGCTTTGTATCTGATAAACAAACATTATGGGTCAAATGGTTGCCTCTGGCTGAATGGTGGTATAACACTTCCTTCCATACTGCAACAAAAATAACCCTGTTTATGGCACTTTATGGATATCATCCACCATCCATCACATCATATTTAAGAGAAAATTCTAAGGTTCAAGCAGTAGAAGATCATATCGAGCATCAACAACAAGTTCTCCAACTCTTAAAGAATAACCTCACCTTGGTGTAGAATAGAATGAAACAGTAGGAAGATCAACATTGCAGCAAAAGAAGTTTTGATGTAGGTGATTGAGTATTCCTACGGCTACAACCATATAAAAAAATGTCCCTCAAGCAAGCTAAGAAGGATAATAAATTATCACCAAAGTATTATGGTCTGTATAAGGTTTTGCAAAAGATAGGTACTATGGCATACGAATTAGAGCTTCCTACAGCTTCCTGAGTGCACCCAGTTTTCCATGTTTCATGCTTAAAGAAGGTTACAGGTGACAAGGTTCCAATTCAAACAATATTGCCAGAACTTGATGAGGAAGGAAAAATCATATTGGAACCTGAAGTAGTCAAAGAAACAAGAACTTGACAACTACGAAATCAATCAATTTCAGAGTATCTCATTAAGTGGAAGAAATTACATGTTGAAGATTCCACATGGGAGGATGATAATTTTATATAGAAGCATACAAAACTACTCAAGCGTTGAGGAAAACACTTTTTTGAAGGAGAGGGGCATGTTAGGTCCCTATAATACTGGTGATTACCCCATTACTATTGTCATTGTATCCCTTATTGTTATTATTGTGCCCCATAGATCCCACTATTGTTATTTTTGTGCCTTTATATTATTATTGTTAGGTCGGCTTGGTTATATTATGACCCCTTAGACTCCTATATATAGAAAGGAGGTTTTGTCATTTGTATCATCCAAGAATTGTTCATTTGTGTAATGTAAAGGAGGTTGCCCCCTCGAAGAGGCTGAATTCTAAGGCATTGATCTATCTTTTCTATCTTTTGTGAGCTGGTTTCATAACAGTAGTTGTAACTATTAAAATAACAATTGGTGGCTCAGTAATCCCTTCATTATTGAGAAACTTGAGAAAATCCATTAAATAGCCAATATAAATTCCTTTTATAAATTGTGAAAGAAAAGCCTTCCTTTTACTTCTTTTCCCAAGTGCTCACTCATTGAGGTAACCCCATAGGTGGGAGATCGAGTTAGTTGTGAATCAAGTCTACCTAGCTTTCTTTCATACACCAATTGTGTTGGAAATAGATATGTAGAAATAAATAAAAGATGGTGTATTCATTAAAGTTTGTAATAGTTGTAACAGTTGGAATAACGTTTTTTGTTAAGTAATTTGTTCATTATTGAGTAATCTGATAAAAGCCATTGTAATTCATTTATTATTGTATGGTGACATTGATGTTCATCATCCATATGAATTTTGGATGAATTTCAGTTAATTTGGATTCAAATTTGTATCTAGTTTAGGGATTCATGGAACCAACCCTTTGACATCTATTTTGGTTCGACTGGGAGTCTACCATGCAAAATATTTTGTGCAACATGGTCATAACATGGAAAATCATTGAAGTGTATAGGGGCCAAAAGTGTGAGATAGTTTTCCTGGCATGAATATACTTTGAGAGCATAGTAATGAGTACTCTCTCAAGTAGTTCCATCATGTTTCACTTAGGCACAGGTTCCAAGCTTCACAATTGTAAAAGAGAGAAGGTGTCACTAAGGTATGGAAGAGAACTACCTAAGCCCAAATATCTTGGAAGTCGATTTGGAAAAAAAAATTCTATAGTGTTTATGATCCTTTGTATTCTCTACTCCACCTTGATTTTTTTATTGGGATTACATTGAAGGATGGGATAGAGGATACTACTCCAGTGTAAGTGTAGGATGTCACCATTTCTACCTATTATTCTTTATAAGCGAGAGTAGTATTATATGCCTCCTTCTCATACATGTTGAAAGCCATAATATTTGATTTTGCAAGGTGTTATCACTCCTCCAAATCTCCAAGGTTGAGGAAGAGTCTAGTTGAGGTAACCACAGACCAATATTTTGACTTGGTAGCTAGCCCTACCAAGCCGAAGAGGGCTCTCTCCAAAGGATTGTAGCCAAGAGGGTTGGATGATTAGTGTTTTAGGCTAGATGTAAAGTGCAGAGGGTTGTTTGATTTGATTTGGTTGGGTAGTCACAAGAATGAGTGAATTAGGTCAGAGAATTAACTAGGTCAGAGCAAAGTGAATCAGAATTGCAGACATCTAATGGGGAAAGGTACGCAAGGTACTTTAAACTTCATATTATAGTGATGAGATGGTTTAGACTAGAAAGATGCTAAGAAGACCATGAGGGTCATGAATTCTTTTTAAACTAAAGAAATGAAACAACCTATGATGATTGTCCCAAAACAGAGCATACAAGATGAATTCTGCTTATCACACCATGAAAATCAAACATACTTAGAGTGAAATGAATCATGAAAGGTACAAAACATTCGCACACATGTAACTGAAGAAGAAGCAATATCAAAATACCATGCCATAGGAATCCCGCCAAAATAGTTGCAACTCATCCAATATATTCCATGCCAAAGTATGAAACACTATTACAACATCCAATGGAATCCAACCCTTGTCTATGGTGAATAAAGGAACTAAATAGACATGAAAACCACTTCCCCTCATCCTCAGGGGTCAAATTCATGAGGTGAGGAAGATATTACACAAAAATTTGAATTGATAGCTATAGTGTAGGGTGGTCAAAGTGACTCATCCCTAACTTAAGCAAATTGATTCATTACAAGCCATTGAGGCCATTTACCTAATGTATTTACCCTAGGTAACAGTAAAAACATAATAATTACATCAAATTTGATCATTTACATAGGTAAAACATCAATTTCCCATAGCTGAAAATCAATTTGGATAGAAACACTGAAAATCTAGGCTGACTGTCAAACGTGCCCTCTCTATGTCAAATGCAACCTTTCTCTATCAAAAGCTTCCTACAAGTTCAAGGCTGCTTTTGGGTGCCTTCCTGATGTCCAAATCTTCTCCAAGATGGATTTTTGGAAATCCCTTAAAGTCTAATTTCTAGACATATCTTCATTTTTCAATTTGGAGCTCATTTGCCTTGTCAAAAACTCTATCTCCCAAGACTAGTAAATGTGCAATGCCCAAGCCAGAAATGAGGCAGAAATGTGGTTTTTCGGTGGTTTTTGACCTTTTTGACTGACCTGTTTGTCTCCAAATACCTAGCAAATGAACAAGGTGCATGTCCTCATCACTCTGAATCTAATGATGTTGACCTTTTTCTCATTAGATGCCCCAAAAAAGAGCACATCACCCTAGGTGTTGCGCATTTGACCTTTTCACTGTGCTAAAAATGCATTAAAAAACACAGTAATTCACAACTTACAAAAATGTGCTCAAAACTTGTCAAAATTGGTGGGATGATGGTTGATCATGTGTTTGAGGCATGGCGTTATGCCTTGACAAGAATGTCTGGCCTCCTATTCTCCTCTTGGTTGTTCAAGGCTTCAATCTTCTCTTTTGCAGCTTTGAGTTTTACCTTAGATAAAGCATGTCATAGTGATGGGAGATGCCATGAGTTCTCTAGTATTTTTTGGCTCATGTCTAATGATTCTCCCTCATCTCTTAGATAGCCTCCTCTCCTATATTTCTTCCTCACTATGACTTTTGTTCTCTTCTTCTGCCATGAGTTATTGGAGTCAAACCCTAAGGAGATGATAAAATGGAATGTAGGTGTAGAGAGTATGGAATGGTGTGACGAAATTGAGGAGATGAAAATGGGGATGTGTGATATGAGGGAGGTGACAGGGGGTAGTTTTGAAATGTAGGAATGGTAGTGGGATGCTAGAAAATGCAATTTAGGAACGGGGCTATGTTACTAGGGTTTTCAATTTAGTAAGACACTAAAACACAATGAAACACCATATAATTCAACTGTGGAGAGGAGGAGTGATATGATTTCAACCTACTTGTTTGCTGGAGCATGTTGGTGACACATCTTGAAGCTCGGAGATGATTTAGTGCTCTTTGGGAAATCTCTGAACATTTTATGGCAAACACACATTAATCTGGTCAAACACACCCTCTCTTAACAGGAATGCAGCACCCTTAGGAAACATGCAGCGCTTTAAGGCAAACGCGCCATCTCTTTGTCAAATGTGACCTCTCTGTGTCAAACGCGCCCTCAAACTTGAAGGTTGATTTTGACTACCTTCCCCATGTCCAAATTGAGCCCAGAATAGCTCCTTTGAAATCTTGTCCTATCTAGTTTGCAAATATACCTTTAGTTTCCAAAATGAACTTGATTTGACCCTCCAAAAGTTGATTCTCCCAAGACTGGTCAAAAAGTGAAGAATGGGGGTGCAAACATGAATTGTTCTCTTGTAGGAAACTTTTGGAGGTCTTACGCAACTCCAAATTGAGCTCATGATAGCTTATTAGAAATTTATTTATCTCTAGTTATCATTTGACTCATAAAAAAAGTCATTTGGACACTCCATCTAGGAGAAACTTTGATTTTCTCAAGGTCACTCTAGAAATGCAGAAAACCTCTTGTAGGAAATTGTATTTTTGACATTTCTCCAAAACCATAACACCTGTGTAAAAATGGAAGGACGTTTTTCATCTGTCACCTAGGGTGGACAAAAACCTCTCTTACTTTTGTCAAATTCATCTCGGTTTGGTTGGAAGCATGCTTTGAATCAAAATTGGCCCTATGTGTGGCAAATGATTTTTCCCTTGGAATGATTTCTTGAAAAATGATGGAGACATGATGTTTATAAGTTGTAATGGCCTCATACTTGCTGAAATGACCTCCCTTAGGGCTCCTCTACTCAGATGTCTTTGACTCTACAACCAACCCTAGCTCTGTGGGAGAGGAAATTAGGGTTTAGTGCTTGTGGAAAATGATGATTTGGACACCCTTGGGAAAAGACAACTCCATTTGGCATTCACTTAACCCTTTGAAACTTTACCCTTTCACTTGACTATTTCCTTTGACAAATTGATCTTTTGATGATCTGGCATCTTCAGAACACTGAGTTAACAACTTGGGAACCTTGTACTTATTACATTTAAATGACATAAAATTACAAAATGAAAATTAAAATATTACATTTCAACTCAAAATTACATGATGAATTAAGCATTTCTCTTTACAAATCATCTTCACATGGTGAAGAGATGTTATTTGATCACCCTTTACTTGATGGTCTTTGATGAGCCCTAGAAATGGGTAACTATATGGGCTCATTCTACCTATTATTTTCATTTAATCCACCATTATCAATAGTTTTATGCATGTTTTTAAATATATTTATGTAAATAGAGTGAATGGGGATGGTCACTTTGCCATGTAGTCTTATGAGTGTTTATTGCAGATTTTTTGGACAATTTTGGACAAGGACAAGGAATTTATGAGAAAAATGACAGCCAAACTCGAGGAAACAGGGATGAGGACTTATAGGACAGGTATCTCCTTCATTAATGACCCCTTCCTTGAATTCTTCATCAACAGCTTGGAGTAAAAAGGCCCACATTGATGATTCCAAGAGGCAACCGAGCATGTCAAGTAGGGTTGTTGTTATCTTCAGTTCTAGGCAGCCAAGTTCCTTAAGTTTAGGAGGACTGTTGGGAGTCCCCACTTGTATAAATAAGAAGGCTTCAAGCCTCAGTAGGTTAGCCATTTCATAGTATATTTTCGCACTTTTGTGCATCCTTGTACTCAACTCATTTTTGAGCTCTTTTTGAAGACAATTTTGTGATGTAACTGCTAATTTTTGGATAAATGAAGAGAAACCAAGTTTTGAACCAGCACTGATCTTTTCTAGAGGGCTGAAGCTCTTGGGTTAGGGCCCAAATCAAGTCCCCAACACCTCCTTTGTGTATTCATATGCTTTTTCTTGCATTCATAAGATAATTTATGTTGTTTAGGTTAATCTTGCTTTGTTAAATTAGGTTGCTTTTGATGGTTAGAATAGTTGTTTTTGCTTCAATTTGCTTAAGTAGTTTGCTGCAGTAATAGAAAAAGATCCAAAAATTCCACCAGCAAGTCTTGATCTCCTTTCTCCCTCCTTGGGACCATGATTTGAGGTCAAGGCACTACTGCTGCCACCAAAAACACAGTTTTTGCTCTCCGAATGCAACTGTTAGTGTGATATTTCGAGTTGGAGAAGTTGATATTAGTTTGGATTCACATGCTTAGATCATTTCATGTTCATTTACCATGTTTTTCTTGCACAAGTCTCTGTTCATAAAGTATTGTTTGGAATTTTTTTGGTTTTAGGTCAGAAATTAGGTTAGGCTAGACAAAACTTTGTTTTTTGGTTCTTGCTTTGGTCAGTTTTGAGAAGTAAATGGGTAGATCTCTTGTAGGACATTCCAACTCATCATTCCAACATAAAACAGCCAGCACCAGCTCACTTTTCATAGTCCCCTAGCTCATTCACCACATTTTGCCAATCTGCCCTAATTTTTGCGTTGTTTTCTATAAGTTATTTTCTTGCCATTTGAACAAATTCAACCATCTCCTTTGTCCTTGATCTTCCTTGACAAGTTATAGACCCCTCAACACCTTCATCTAGCCTTTATTTCCCCTCTCCCATTATTTTTTCACCTTGAAACCTCCAAAAACCATTTTCGGCCTCCTCTTGTAGATCCTCCTATAGAACCTCCTGTAGATCCCCTGCAGCCTCCTATAGAATTTCCTGTGAGTGATTTTTCGAAGTTTGATCACAATGGAAGTCTTTAGAATGGTACTAGGGGCTTCTTAGGACCTCTCCACACCTTCCTCACCTTCTGCAAAAGCCAACTCCATCTTCCTTTGCCACCAAACCTCTGCACAGTCACAACCAATCAAATCATAAGCATAACAATTCCACAAAAAAATACTCACAAGTACAAAAAAGATGATTTCTTCTCATTTCTCTTCAGAAGTAGTTTGAATAAATGAAATTTACCTTTTCAGTAGTCAATGTCACCCATTTCAGTAGTTTCCATCTCTTTCTTGCACAACCAGGGTTTGTTAGGGTTTGCGTTTCATTTTAGTTTTTCTTCTCTTTCTGAAAGTAGAATAGCCCCTATAGAGTTAGCTTCCTTTCATCATAGTTAAATCTTCTTCTGAGAACTCATAGAAGATGGCTTAAGCTCCTAGTGAACTTGCGCCAGTTGTTCAAGTGACAGCCTACAGTAAGAGCTAGTACTTGTGCATACAGCATCGTCGCTTCCAAGTTTGTTACGAACTACCAGGTTGATAAAATTAAAGAAGGAAGCCCCAGGAGTTGCAGCATTATTGCTGCAATACTGGAGTTCACCACTATTTTTGGTGCCATTGCCAGGGAAGCGTCAGAGTATTTTGTGATTACTGCTTTTCTTCTATTTTCTACTGCAACATTCTGCTAAGTGGTTTATTTAAGCAAAAGTAGAGTAGTTGTTTAATTTCCATTCTGCAATTTCAATTTTACAAAAGTAGATTAGACATTTCTTGCTTTCATTTCAATTCTACAATTTCATTTTAGCAAGCGTAGATTATGTATTTCCTGCTTTCATTTCAAATTTGCAATTTCACTTCAGCAAGTGTAGATTAGGCATTTCCTGCTTTCATTTCAATTCTGCAATTTCATTTCAGCAAGCGTAGATTAGGCATTTCCTGCTTTCATTTCAATTCTGCAATTTTCATTTCAGTAAGGCTTATTTCAGTTAGTTGCAATTTGTTGTTCAATCCATTTCAGTTTTGCAGGTACAAGCAAGGAAAAAAAAACAAAACAAAAAACAAAAATCACCCAAAAAAAGAGATTTCCTTTCATGCCTCATAGGAACAGAGACAATTCAGGAAAATTCCTACCTAACACCCCCACCACATCACTCAGTTACCCTTCTATCTTCTTTGGTGGCAATGATCCATAAGAACCTATAGGTGAACCTCCAGAGACATACGAATATCCTATAATAGAAGAAGAGCAAGAAACTATTCCTCCTGAGACCATGGCTGAAAACAGAAATGTTAGAGGAAATGGGGAAAGAATAGAAGGTGCCTTTCCTATCCAAGAGACCAATGGGAACACAAAATGAAAAACATAAGCCCTTCAGCCTTACCTCACTTCCATGGATTGACTACCGGAGATCCTGATACCTTCTTGTTTGAATTTGTTGTTCTCTGGCGAACCTACGACTATGCAGAAGATGAGCAGAAGTTGAAACTATTTCCTTCTACCCTCAAGGATGTAGCCTTGCACTGGTTCATGGGGTTACCTAGAAACAATATCACAACTTGGGCTCAGATGCAGCAACCCTTTAACAACAAATATCGGGACTGCTGTAGGTCAAAGGATACCAAGGAAGAAATCTTCCGAATGGCCATGGGAAGTGATGAATCTTTAGAAGACTACAAATAAAGGTTTCAACTTAGTTATAAAAGGGCCAAGTACACACTTGACCCTGAATCTCTAAAGTTGGCTCTGCTCAGAGGTGTCCTTGAAGACCTTCTAGACACCCTCCATTTGTTGGCTAGGGGAGACATCTACCAACTGCCTTATGATGACATAAAGACTGTATTTAGAAACCATTCTAGGTCAGCTAAAAAGAGAGGCAGGGGAAGTCAACCTTTAGCCAGTACATCCTCATCTAGTTCATTCCTTAGAAACGACCTAGAGAATCGGCTAGAAGGTTTCAAGAGTGAGGTGAGGCACACTCTTACCATGCAAATGGATACCTTGCATATCAAAAGGAAACAAGAGGAAGCCGAGAGGGCTTTGGCCATCTTTTGTCCCAGGTGCACTAGAAAGCATCTAGGAACGAATGTCCATTGCACTCTATATAAGTGCGTTTAGTCTGTGAAGAAGACCATCATATGAATCAGTGCCCTTCCTTTCCCGGAATCAAAGCTGCATATCAGGGGACTGAAGGAGCCACTGAACCACTCTATTTCATGAACCAAAGGAGGCCACATGGACCCAAACCTTACCAGCAGGGAATGCAAGGGACATCCCAGAACTATTACAGCCCAAATCAAGCCACTTACATTCCTTCTTGGGGTCCCCCTGCTCATCCTTCATGGTCCACACCCCCTCCTTAATACTAGGCTCCACCAATTGCTAATTCGTTTCACTCTTATGCCCAACCACAGCCTCAGTGGAATGCACCTCATCAGAGGTGGAGGCCCTAGTACAACTCTCCTCCCACTCTTTTGCCTCCACCACCTGCTCAACCACAACCATTACCTCCTGCTCCACCAAGACAACCCCAAATACATGCTCAACCAAACCCAAACCCTAACAACAGACAGGCCCAGTAGGTATATAGTGGAGAAACATCATGCCCAACCTATGTTGTGGAGATTCAAGAGATTAACCTACGATCTAGGAAGGTTCTCCCAGATAGCCAACCTCCTCCTAAGGAGGATGAGGAAGAAAAATAGGAAAGTGAACCAAAAGTCACTCCACCCTTTCCTGAGAGACTAACTAGAACCACACAACTGGCCCCAGAAGAAGCTGAACTTCTAGGAGAATTGAAATAGTTATGTGTAAAGATATTGCTTCTCCAAGACATAAAGGATGTGCCTATATACAACAAGATGATCAAGGAGAAGTGCTTCAAGCACCCAGGAAAGCGTAAGAGAGATGCCCAAACTATCAATGTCATAGGATAACTGTCTAACCTGATGTTGGGGCAGGTGATCTGTCCAAAATATCTAGACCCTGGGAGTCCTGTAGTCGATGTCCACATCAATGGCACCGTAATCCCCCATACCTTGATTAATCTAGGGGCTAACATTAATGTGATGACCAGGGACACTATGCTCAAACTCAACCTTTAGGGTTCCCTAAGAAAGACCTCAACAATACTACAGTTAGCAGATCACTCCACTATTACCCCTGAGGGGATTATCAAAGATGTAATGGTCTCTATTGATTCCTGGCAGTATCTTGATGATTTCCTAGTTCTCCAGCTAAAGGCAAAGCTCACTAGGTATCCTCTCATCCTGGGAAGACCTTGGTTGGCTACTGCAGATGCCTACATCAGTTGTCGAGCTGGGAACATGACAATCAAGAACGGACATATGTCCAAACAGCTAGTCCTATATCCTCCTACCCAACCTCTGCTAGAACATGATTTACCTCTCTAGTTGGAGGAGGAAGATGAGGATGAAGTGTATTCCGCACCATTGTGTACAGTAGAGGCTACCATGGGGGGCCCACAAACCGAGGATGATCTTATTGAAAACTTGATTCAGAATCCACCCCCTAGTGTGTTGCCATTACAAGAGTTGGTGGAAGAAACCCAGGCCAATCCTATAGTTGATCTCTGTGTGGCTGATCCGACCTCTCTCCAAGTTAAGAATGTGGAATTTGGCCCAAAAAAAACCTTGAAGATCAACTCATCCCTATCCACCTCTCAGGAGAAAGAACTCTGTAGCTTATTGAACAATCACTTGGATGCTTTTGCTTGGAGCTATAAGGAGATGAAGGGAGTCCACCCTTCAGTCTGTACTCATCACATTTACATTAAATAAGATTGTAAGCCAGTCTGGCAACCTCAAAGGAGGATGAATCTATCCCTTAAGGACATTGTCAAAGAAGAACTGCAAAGTGTCTGGATGCAGGATTCATCTATCCCATCTCTGATAGTGGATGGGTTTCTCCTTTGGTGCTAGTGCCAAAGAAAAACAGGAAGTGGAGATTCTATGTAGATTATCGGGAACTAAAAAACGCCACCAAGAAGGACCATTTCCCCTTGCCTTTCATATATCAAGTCTTAGATGGCTTGGTAGGGAAGAAGTTCTTCTCTTTCCTAGATGGGTTTAGTGGGTACAACCAGATCCAAATCAGCCTAGAAGACTAAGATAAGACCACTTTCACTTGTCCTTGGGGTACTTTTGCCAACCAGGTCCTTCCTTTTGGGTTGTGCAATGTTCCTACCACTTTCCAGAGAGCAGTACTGATCATATTTGCTGAACTAGTGCATGATTCAGTGGAAATCTATATGGATGACTTTACCCCTTATGGTTCTAACTTCCAGGAAGCTCTTACTAACTTGGGAAAAGTTTTAACCAAGTGTATTGAAATGAACCTATCCCTCAGTCCTAAAAAATGCGAATTCCTGATGACTAAAGGGACTGTGATAGGTCATACAATTTCTCAGCAAGGATTACAGGTGGATCCCAACAAGATTGATATCATCCAAAGAGTCTCACCTCCTCAAAAGGTAAGAGATGTTCGAAGTTTTCTACGCTTAGCAGGGTATTACAGAAGATTCATTAAGGATTTTAGTAAGCTAGCCTCTACATTTTTTGGTCTTTTGGGAAAAGATGCTGATTTCATATGGACTGACAACTGTCAAGAGGCGCTGGATGCCTTGAAAGGTAAGCTGGTAACTACCCCAAGTTTGAGAGGTCCAAACTGGGCCCTACCTTTCCACATTCACACAAATGCCTCGAATAGAGAGATAGGAGCAGCCTTAGGGAAAGTTGAGGAGAAGTTGTCTTATGCCATATATTTTTTCAATAAAATCATGTCCAAGGCCAAACTAAACTACACTATAACCGAAAAGGAGCTCCTAGTTGTAGTCCATTCCCTAAATAAATTCAGACACTACATCACCGGCTATCAAACATTCATACACACTGGTCATCCTGCAATTAGGTATTTGATGAATAAACCAGATGTAAATGCTCGTATCATTAGATGGTTAATCTTATTGCAACAATTTGATTTGACCATTGTTGATAAGCCAAGTAGGGAAAATGTTGTTGCTGATTTTCTATCTAGACTAGATCTGCCTGCAGGTGAAGAAGGAATGGTGGATGATCAAATGCCAAATGAACACCTATTTGCTATTTCAGTACTCTCTTCATGGTTTGTTGATATAGCAAATTATTTGGTTTTAGCACAATTTCTGCCACACCTATCCTCAAAAGAGAAGAGCAAGATCGTGAGGAAAAGTGCCCCATTCACCTAGATTGGGGCCAATATTTTTAAACTTGGCCCAGATCATATTTTGAGGCGGAGTGTCAGGGAGGAGGAAGTTTTTGACATCCTCCTAACTTGTCATGATGGACCCTGTGAGGGCCACTTTGTAACAAAAAGGACTATCTTCAATATGGACTGATGTCAAAGGATGGGGAAGCCTACTCCAAGGGATGAGATGCCTCTACAACCTCAAGTGAATTTCGAGCCATTTGAGAAGTGGGGCATGGACTTTATGGGTCCTATCAACTCTCCTTCAAAATAGAAATATTACATCATTGTGTGTACTAATTATCTGACAAAATGGGTAGAAATGAAGGCGATCAAGGTAGCAACAAAAGAAAAAGTAGCTGAGTTTTTGAGGGAAAATATCTTCTACAAGTTTGGCTATCCAAGAGAGTTAGTCACAGATCAAGGAAGTCAGTTTACCTCCAATCTAATTGAAAACCTGCTCACACATCACAAGATTAAGCACAAAACTTTCACCCCTTATCATCCACAAGAAAATCGATAGGTGGAAGTCACTAACAGAGCTTTGGAAGGAATTTTGACTAAGGTAGTGAGCAGCAGTAGAAAAGATTGGGCAGATCGATTGGTTGAAGCCACCTGGGCCTATAACACCACCTGGAAAACCACCACAGGGTTTACACCCTATGAGTTGGCCTTTGGGAAGAAGGCTTTGTTGTCAATAGAATTTGAATATAACACATTAAGGATGGCAGCTCAACTGGACCTAGATCTTAGCCATGCACAAAAGGAAAGATTGCTTCAGCTAAATGGATTGGATGAACAGAGATTGTAGGCCCTTCTCCACTCAGAGGTAGTCCAACTTCAAAGAAAAATATGGCATGACAGACACCTCAAAGAAAAACAATTCCAGCAAGGAGAATGGGTGTTGTTGTATGATTCAAGATATAAAGATTTCAAGGGCAAATTGAGGACAAGATGGTTGGGACCGTACACAGTAGAAAAATGTAATGACAATGGTTCAATCCTAATCTGGACAATTGATGAAGAAGCCATCCTCATGCTCATCAATGGGCATAGGTTGAAGATCTACAAGAAGCCCCTTTCTAAGCAAGAATTTATTGAGAATCTAGGTAAAACAGTGTTGGTAGTGGAGCAAGTCCCTGTCTCCACTCCACCCACACCCTGAGCAAAAAAAGAAAAAAATAGAAAAAGGAATAAAAGATCCCTGGGTGAAAACCTCTTGGAGGTGCCCAAGGCAGGCAGTGAGAGTGAAAACCTCCTGGAGGTGCCCCAGCTGTCTCAAAAAAAAGAGAACAAAAAAAAAGAGAGAAAAAACAGAAGAAAACAAATCTAACTTTTCTTTAATGCATTGCCAGTTGCGGGAGGGTTATACAAGAGAAAACACATGGCCAGGCTGCATACAACCTTGATAACTCATTCCTCCATCGCCATTGTCTTTTCCCAGGCCTTGGTCTCTGTTTTTCTAAAAATTTTGCATCCTACAGGAAACTCTATGCATTCTATAAGTGGCTCCTGTAGAAACTACAGAAAGCCAAAAATCAAGTTCAGAGAAGAACCAGAGGGCTAGAAATTTGTATAGAAGGCCTGTGCACCTCCCTGCCACCATCCATCCATCTAACTCTCCATTCCATCCCTGCACACCCACACTTCCACTTGCTTTTGTTTCCCTACACAGACAAATACAGAAATTTTGTTTCTTTCATTCTTTAAACACAAAAAAATGATGACAATAAAGCAACAGAGTTCTTCACTTACTCTTACCTAATTCCTTCCAGCTGTTATTCCTTTCATTCAGAACCTTCTTCAGCTGTCTTTTTAGCCCCTACTCAAGCATCAGCCTGAAATTTCAGAAGGAGAAGCAACTACAGGAAATCCTGCAAGATTCCTGTAGCAACTGATCCCTTTAAAAAACAAACTCTAGAGACAAGGTCAGTGTAGCCAAGATGTATGTAGCATGCAAGGAGCAGAGCCTGATCGAAACATCACTAGCATAAGCCAAAGTCCAAGCATGTAGAGCACTAGCAGTAGCAACAATGAGAAAGTGAAGTGCCAAAGTCCAGCATGCAGCGACTAACAGGTAAGTGGCTAAACCTATTCCTCGATTGCATGAATATTATTTGGGAACTACATGAATTATTGGGATGGTCACAATTAAATGGAATCGGTGGCTAGCTAACTAGCCACCCTCTTTCAATTCAAATGAGCCTTGTCCAATTCAAACCGCAGTTCAAATACACAGTCAGCACGTGTGGCCCATCAACTCGGGAAGAAAAAACTCAGAATCGGTAGTGGTGGTGGTGTATAACAGGAATAAGGAAGGTGATGGTGGTCAGGCAACATGAACAACCATAATGACACTGGCGTAGGACAAATATTCTGGATGGAGATAATGTACCCATCTAGCCACCTCACCTTGTCACCGCAAATTACACCATCATCTTAAGTACAATGTGGTCTAAACCTCCATCACCTTTTGTTTCATTTGCTTCGACAAGTTCTCGACTGCAGTACTCACCTACCACCTTCAAAACAGCGAACCAGTCGTTTTCTACCAGTTTTTCAAAACCCTCTCGCCTATCGAGCTCTATAGGAGCACTACTGCATTCTACAGGAGCAGGAACACTGTCTACAGGAGCCTTTCTACAAGAAGGCCAGAGAGCAGCTCTGCAAAGGAAAAATTCGGAATTTTTGTCAAATTCGAGCTTGAAAAGAGGTAGGCTCGGGAACCCACTCTGCATGTGATATATCTATACAAGGTGGTGGATTAGAAGTAAAGTATTCGATTGAAAAAGGAAAGGAAAGAGAGCTTAAAAGTCTTCTTGTGTTTTCCTAAATTCCATACAGTCTCTCCATTTTCTTCTCTGTGCTCAAAAATATGTTTTTTCTTTCCTTTCTTGTATTCTCGTAAAAAAGGGATGCAACCATAGAAACCAAGCCTATGAAAAAATGAATTTGCAAGTCTGTCTACTCTATGAAAAAACATTGTGTTATATATTCTTTGTTCTATCAAAGTATTGATTTTTTCCAAAAGCCGAGAAGAAAATTTAGGTTGAAAACAGTTTGAAGAGAGGGAAAAATTGCAAATTGATGTTGTGAAAAAGAAGAACACGGGAAATTCCCTCTCAGGTTTGAGGAAAAAAACAAAACTCAGCTATCCCTCTGTTTCCGATTTTGAAAATTGTTGCCTTCTTCCTCACTTGAGAATTTTCAGAAGTCACTAAACACCATGCCAAGAGATTTTATGAGAAAGGAGCCTTTGAACTCCAACAAATTGCATGAGCACTCCAAAGTGGTGGCCCTCTTCACTAGGGAAAAATGGATGTCTTTCTTTGAGAGAATTCATGGTTATGATGAAGAGGTGACTGAGGAATTTTTACTGTCCTTAAGATCCCATTCCAAAGCACATGCTACAGTAAGTTTCAGGGGTCTGACCCTAGAGCTTACACCAGATTTTATCAGCAGAATCACAGGTCTTCCACTTGGGCTCCCTTGGAGCAAAGAAGAAAAACCATTAGGACAGGTTGCTAAAAAGACATTTTTTCAACCTGATGAGCATCCTGTAGAGGATAAGAATGGGGTCAGAAGGACAAGCTTACCTCCTCCATGGAGTGAGGTCAGCTACCAGATCATGAAATATATCTCTTGTGAAGGAAGATTCAGTACAGTTTATGGTTATCACTTCAGGTTATTACATGAATTGAGATATGGGATGGACCTACCTGCAGCTAGAAAACTCAGTCTCCCATATTTCCTCCTCCAATCTTTGATAGAATGTGGCACCAAGTTGAATGCAGGGGTTCCAAACCAACTGGCCCACCATGGGCTCATTAAATTGTTGGTAGAAGATGCCCTACACACATACACCATCCCTATAGCTTGGGAAATTTTCAGGAACATGTCTAGAGAAGATGACATCAAAACTCTTGCTAATGACCTTAGCCCATCTGGTAGTGAAGAGGAGGAGCAGACAGAGGAACTTGAGAAGGAAATTCATGAGGAGGCTCAAAATATTCAAGTAGAAGAAGAAACGGAGGAAAAACAAAGAGAAGAAGAGAAAAAGGACACAACCACAATTGAACCTAAGGCAGAGAAGGAAACAACGTCAAGAGTAGCAAAGAGAAAGAGAACAAAAGCTAAGAAAAAAAAAACCAAGACAGCTCAGAAGAAGATTGCCACTGGAAAGGCAGAAGCTCAGCAAGAAAAGGAGAAAACACCACCTGAGACAGCAGAAATCAAAGCAGAAACAACAAACACAAGTAAAACTGCAGAAGGTGAAGAAGAAAAATAGTACGAGGAAATATCCCCTCAAACACTGGCAAGGAAAGCAACAACTGTTCTTGCTGCATTAAGCACTTTGGCTAAGCAAAAGGAAAAAGAAAAAGATAGACATCAATGTATTTCAAAGCCAGGAAGAGCACCAGGAATAAGGTGGGCAAACCCCAGCCACCATCAAAAGAACCCATTATCATTGAGGATGCACCTACTATGAAAAAGGAGGAATCTCCCTCCAAAATCTCCATCACCTATGAGAGAGGAAGTCTGAAGACCTCCACCTGGAAGGATAGGATCAAATTGATGGACTCCAAAGCAGTCCTACAGGAGGCACAGACCTCTCTACAGAAGACACTCGCCAAGCTTAAAGAAACATAAAATTTGGGAAAGAAAGCAGAAGAATAATCACAAGAGGAGGGTAAAGAAAAAGAAATACCTGAGCCAAAACCTCGGCCTAATTTAGGCTCCTATTAAAATCTTATAGAAGGTGGGAATATCATCCCACAAAAATTTGCAGTACCTCTTTTCTTCGAATTAGAAAAAGAAATGGTCGAGACCCACACTTGGATGCAGATTGCTAAATCTAAAGGAGTTGAAGATATAGGACAGATGGAAAGCAAGTTGAGAGAGTCGAGCAGGGAGTTGGGCATGGTAAGGCACACATAGAGCATTAGAAGAGCCCAACTACAGGAAGAAAATGAACTGTTAAAAAAACAGTTACAAGAATGGGAACCTCAAGGGGGAGACAAGTTGTCAATCTTGGAAGGGCAGCAACAACAAGAAGGACCCCTAGCAGATAATGAAGCAGCAGAGAAACAGTAGCAAGAAGAAGAACCATAGACAACTGTTGAAACGCTGATGAAACAGTAGCAAGAAAAAGAATCTTAGGCAACAACTGAAGTGCTGATTTTGAAAAAGTAGTTGCAGGAAAAGGAAGCCCAGATGGCCTGCATGGCCAGCTGGGAAATGGAGGCCTTGTAGTGCAAACAGCCAGCTAGAACCTATGCACTGTATCTCGAAGACCAGTGGCTCCAATTCTAGATTAAAACATTGACCTAGAGGGGCACAATCCCATTTCAAGATTATGGTCCGTTCATGGATTTATGTGATCATAGTTCAGTCAAAGATAAAGCCAAGCTAGCAGAATTTTACCTACACAATATGGCACTTCCTGACATGAACTTATGGGATCCAAATGCTGCATTGGGAGACCTATAGCTCATGGCTATGGCTTCTTGGATGAGCCATGAGGAAAATAGAGCAGTGGAAATTCAAAAGATAATGGCAAAAGAGCTAAGTGAGCCCTTGACGATAAGGGTCGAACCAGAAGACCCCTTAGCTCTCATTTATGCCCATCAACACCTTGCAACCAATCCTCAAGTTCTTCCTAATTATGTTGATAGGCAAGCACAAGCTATTACTCATTTTGAAGATATGGAGAGATTATTTGGCGATGACAGCCTTCATGCATGCATGAGAAGGTGGAATACATTGTCACATAGCCTAAGGATTAGGGAGTATCACTCCCCAACCAGAATAAGGGAAGTTATAAGGAGAGTGCCCCTATATAAACAATTAATGCAAAACTTGAAAGCCAACTGGATTGGTCTTAAGTTCAGTCCTCCACTACTGTTAGGACTATTGGAAGGAGTTAAGGAGGAGGAAGAACAAGAACAATGGGAGGAAGTGGACAAGAAAGTAGGTTTCCATGATAGAGATGAAGACATCACATTAGAGGCTTGGGATGTCAGGGAAGCTGTTAAAGCTATTAAAGATGAAGAACTGGATTAGTTGCTCAGAGGATGAGCAACCCATTCAACAAGGGGGTGATGATGAGCCCCAGAAATGGGTAACTATATGGGATAATTATGCCTATTATTATCATTTAATCCACCATTATCAATAGTTTTGTGCATGTTTTTGAATATATTTATGTCAATAGAGTGAATGGGGATGGTCACTTTGCCATGTAGTCTAATGAGTGTTTATTACATATTTTTTGGACAATTTTGGACAAGGACCAGGAATATATGAGCAAAATGATAGCCAAACACGAGGAAATAGGGATGAGGACTTATAGGAGGGGTGTCTCCTTCATTAATGACCCCTTCTTTGAATTCTTCATCAACAGCTCAGAGTATAGAGGCCCACATTGATGATTCCAAGGGGCAGTCGAGCAAGTTAAGTAGGGCTACTGTTGTCTTCAGTTCTAGGCAGCGAAGTTCCTTAAGCTTAGGAAGACTGTTGGGAGTCCCCACTTGTATAAATAAGAAGGCTTCAAGCCTCAGTAGGTTAGCCATTTCATAGTATATTTTCGCACTTTTGTGCAGCCTTGTACTCAGCTCATTTTCGAGCTCTTTTTGAAGATAGTTTTGTGATGTAACTGCTATTTTTTGGATAAATGAAGAGGAATCAAGTTTTGAACTAGCACTAATCTTTTCTAGAGGGCTGGAGCTCTTGGGTTAGGGCCCAACCCAAGTTTCCAGCACCTCCTTTGTGTATTCATATTCTTTTTCTTGCATTCATAAGATAATTTATGTTGTTTATATTAATCTTGCTTTGTTAAATTAGGTTGCTTTTGATGGTTAGAATAGTTATTTTTGCTTCAAGTTGCTTAAGTAGTTTGTTTTAGTAATAGAAAAAGATCCAAAAAGGCCACTAGTAGGTCTTGATCTCCTTTCTCCCTCCTTGGGACCATGATTTGAGGTGAAGGCACTATTGTTGCCACCAAAAACACAGTTTTTGTTCTCCCAATGCAACTGCTAGTGTGATATTTCGAGTTGGAGAAGTTGATATTAGTTTGGATTCAAATGCTTAGATCGTTTCATGTTCATTTACCATGGCTTTCTTGCACAAGTTTCTGTTCATAAAGTATTGTTTGGCATTTTTATGGTTTTAGATCAGAAATTAGGTTAAGCTAGACAAAACTTTATTTTTTGGTTCTTTCTTTGGTCAGTTTTGAGAAGTAAATGTGTAGATCTCTTGTAGGACATTCCAGCTCATCATTCCTCGATAAAATAGCCATCACCAGCTCACTTCTCATAGATCCCCCAGCTCATTTGCCACATTTCGCCAATCTGCCCTAATTTCTACGTTGTTTTCCATGAAGTTGTTTTCTTTCCATTTGAACAAATCCAACCATCTTCTTCATCCCTGATCTTCCTTGACAAGTTATAAACCCCTCAACACCTTCATCTAGCCTTTATTTCCCCTTTCCCATCATTTTTTTACCTTCAAACCTCCAAAAACCACTTTCGGCCTCCTCCAGTAGATCCTCCTGTAGAACCTCCTGTAGATCCCTTGCAGCCTCCTGTAGAATTTCCTGTGAGTGATTTTTCAAAGTCTGATTGCAATGGAAGTCTTCAGAAGGGTACTAGGGGATTCTTAGGATCTCTCCACACCTTCTTCACCTTCTGCAAAAGCCAACTCCATCTTCCTTTGCCACCAAACCTCTGCACAGTCACAACCAGTCAAATCATAAGCATAATAATTCCACACAAAAATACTCACAAGTACAAAAAAGATGATTTCTTCTCATTTCTCTTTAGAATTAGATTGAATAAATGAAATTTACCTTTTTAGTAGTCAATGGCACCCATTTCAGTAGTTTCCATCTCTTTCTTTCACAACAAGGGTTTTTTAGGGTTTGCTAGGGTTTGCATTTCATTTTAGTTTTCCTTCTCTTTCGGCAAGTAGAATAGCTGTTATGAAACCAGCTCACAAAAAGATAGAAAAGATAGATCAATGCCTTAGAATTCTGCCTCTTCAAGGGGGAACCTCCTTCACATTACACAAATGAACAATTCTTGGATGATACAAATGAAAAGACCTCCTTTCTATATATAGGAGTCTAAGGGGTCATAATATAATCAGGCTACATACAATAATGTAAGGGCACAATAATAACAATAGTGGGCTTCTATGGGGCACAATAGTAACAATATGGGCACTAGATGGGTACATCAATATAATAAGGGGGTTGTACTAATAACAATAATGGGTCACACTAGTAGTATAGGGGTCTAACATGTCCCTCTCCTTCAAAAACTGTTGTCCTCAACGCTTGAGTTGTTCTTGATGCTTCTGTATAAAATTCTTGTCCTCCCATGTGGAATCTTCAGTGGGTAAGTTCTTCCACTTGATGAGATACTCTGAAATTAATCGATTTCGTAGTTGCCGAGTTCTTGTTTCTGTGACTGCTCCAAGTTCCAATATGATTTCTCCTTCCTCTTCAAGTTCTGGCAATATTGTTTGAATAGGGATCTTCTGCAACTTTTGAATGAGTGGTCATACTTCTTCATCCTTTTTCCCTTCATCCCTTGCTTCATTTATCCAATCTGGATGGATAATAGAAATAGCACAAAATAATGCTTCCACATCCTCATCCTTACTTGAGAGTGCATCTGCAACAAAATTTTGCTTCCCTTTTCTATAGATGATGTCAAAGTCATAACCCAACATATTTGTGACCAATTTTTTTTGTTCTTCTAAAGATAATAGTTAATCTAGAAAGTATTTAAGACTATCATGATCCATTTTTACCTTGAAGTGTCTCCCCATTCGGTAAGGTCCCCATTTCTTAAATGCATATAGTATTGCCAACATTTCCTTCTCATAAATAGCTTGCTTGAGATATAGCACTAAAAATATCCAATCACCTACATCAAAACATTTTTTACTACGATGTTGATCTACCTATTGTTTCATTCGATTTTGCACCAAAGTGGCATTATCCTTTAAAAGTTGGAGAACTTTTTGTTGATGCTCAATGTGATCTTTCACTGCTTGAACCTTTTTCTTCTTGATAT